>JAZKJV010001055.1:0-220942 GCA_037367405.1 Ottelia alismoides
ATTCAGCTATTTCGAGGAGAACTTCGTAAGAATATAACTTTACAACAATGTTATCATTCAGTAAATTTTAATCGCTCGCTAGTGCTCAAGTCATTCGAATAGTTGTCAAAAAAATTTGGGCAACCTACTCAAGCCTATTGATATTTATTTCATGAATTATATTGCTTATTAACATGTCTTGTTTGTGATATAACAGAGATGCTTATATTTGTGAATATCTGTGCTATTATATTCTGCTAGGTATCCTTACTATCAATAGTTTTTACATTGAGAATTATTTTTGTTAACTGAGAAAGAGAATCTTGATATATAATAGATCATTGCAAAATATCTGTTTATGTCGTTAACATCTTATGTATGATTTTGTTGGTGTTTGATCGTTCAATTTGCAGAAAGTACTTGGATCCCTAAATTCTGCCTATCAAGCGAGAGTCGTAGGAAAGTTGAAGATCCCTTATTTGTCTGCAAGGACTATAGTATTTGATATGTAGTGTTGATATTCGTGTCTAATGCAAGATTTGTGAAGCTGAAAGCTTTTATGAACGGTCGAGATATCTGCGCAAATATCCCAAGCTTTATGATGAATCAGTTGGTTGGCTCGGATAACTGGAAATTCCTGAGAAGTGACACTCATGTCGTGATTTTTAACTGTGAGGGTTTCTACGCTAAAGTATTGTGTAATATGCTGATTGGATTGATTATTTTGAATACTCAATGCTTGTTGGTTGTTTCGTAGAAGGTATCTAAACTACCTCGAACCACTATTCACCCCCTTCTAATAGTGTCACGATCCCTAAATCCACACTTGGTATCAGAGCTTGGATCGATACTTCGGAGTAAAACATTGAAAGTATATATGGCAACATCAACAAACATAAACTTTGAGAGCTAGTCCACTGTCAGAGAAGTCCACTTCGATGGAACAAAACACAATAGCTGGAAGGTATGCATTAAATATTTCTTCAGTCAATTAATATTGATGTTTGGAACATCACACAGAGCAGGACATGAAAGACTAGTTGCTAGAGTTGTTTTGTTGAACATTGACAAGAAGAAAGCAACATACAACTCAAAGGCAATGAATGCCATCTTCCATGTCATCAGTACAAATGCTTTCAACCACATTTCAGCATGCAATACTTCATACGAGATATGGAATAAGCTCGGTGTTACCTACAAAGCAACCTTGAAAAACAAAAATCTCAAGTCAATCCTTCACTGATAAAAAGGCACGATCTATTCAAGATAGAGAGCAAAGAATCAACCGAGATATGTATACAAGTTTCGCGGCCATCATCAACAACTTCAAGAATCTCAGAGTAGAAATTATCAAGACAGATCAAGTAAAGAAGATGCTTGGATATCTCACAGACGTATTTAGTATGACGTCCATGGTAATAAAAGAAGCCAATAATGCCAATGTTCTCTCAATCGACGAACTCATGTGAAAACTTCTCGACTATGAAGTGGAGAAGATCCTAAACGTTCAAGTAGAAGTAGAGATCGAGAATGAGAAGGGGATTACATCTCAAGCAATAGAATCGACCTCAACAGAAAGTTCCGAAGATGACATGGCTATTTTTACCATGAAGTTCAAAAAGTTATTCAATAAAAGCGAAAGAAAGAAAGAAAATGATACAGATTGCTACAACTGCAAGAAAAAGGGACACTTCGATATGAAGGGAGTTCATAACTCGCACATCGTAGAAACATGGAAAGGAATATCAAACAGTTTGCAATTTCAATGTGTTCATTGCATGAACACAAGTTTTAGCATAAAAAAACTTTATGTGAAGCAAGACCATAAACTCATGGAAATAATTTCCAAATACTATTTCTTGTATTCTTATGAATATTGGGAAAAGGTCAGGGTTACCTTTTGAAACATGACTCTAAAAAAAGAGACATCATGAATGAAGCACGATCCAAGGACTCTCCTCTTGCAGGCGTGATGATGAGTCACGTAGCTTGCCACAAACTTTGATATCTTCTTCTCGTTGAAGTTGTCCATGCAAGTAAAAACCAAGATGATCTCAAGCTCCTAGATTCATCTCACGAAATTGAGTCCTCTAGCATGTACATGAAGCATGATGAAGAAGACGGTATTCATGTGTATGACGTGAAGAAGGAGGCTTGACGATGGACATGTAGGGTTGCAGAGAGAGAAGAAAACACGTATTTGAGAGTCTTATCCTCTCAAGATTTCAAGGCAACTTTAGCTCTCGTACTGCAAATGCTTTCATGTGCCGAAAGAGAGAGGCATGCCCTCTCTTTTATACACTTGGTGGACGTCCCTTAAAGTCTAATTCCAAGAGGGCACATCTACAACAGAGGCCCTTAGATGATCAATCAAGGGCTAGGATCATATCCTGATCTTATTAGGACCGAGAAACAAGTTGCTCTTTATTATCATCTAAAATAAGCAAACAACAAATCGGAAAAAGAGAATGCTAATATATTTGGACTCAAGGGTGTACGACCATTCTTCTCAAGCCTGGACGTCCCCATGCTGTCTGTTGGTTGTTGTTACATTATCTTCACGATAATTCAATTATCATAATCAAGAAATTTATGAGAGTTACATCACAACTTATGAATCTTTATTCATAAATCCAAAGTAAAATGTAAATCCAATTTACATTTAATTTTTAATGTGAACCACATATACATGTATGCCTTGAAATAATATATGAATCGTATTCATATACATACATATATTAATTACGATGAGCCACTATTAATATTAAATATATATGTTGTGGATCATACATGCAAATCCTTAGGATATACACAGTGCATCTAGATGGCCTCACTGTGAGGGAGCTATAGGGCGAAAGACGAAGCATTGAGATGATGATGTGTGAACTGTATGACAAGTCCGATTCGAGGAAGTTCAGGTTGTTCTTCTCTGCTTCTTCGATACATGGAGTTGCGGACGAAAGCTCAACCATTTGTATGCTCGAGGACAATCGATCGAGCTCTAGTGAAAGGGGCGGAGCTCGATCGCCCAACACAGACAGCTGGAAGGTTTTTTCCTTCATTGACCTGGCCGAGAAGCATCAACTTTACATGGGGATGGGTGTGTGCCAGCTCATCGAGGAAGTTGCAGTAGCGTGGGCCTTCTCGCTGGATCTAGCCAGAGAGTGGGTGTTACTCGTAGTTCGAAAGTCCTACACTCACAACCATTGGTGTAGAATTGAGGCTCAATTTACTTCAATGCACAATCGTGCAATATAGCTCTACAACGGTGCATGAGGTTGGGGTCGGGTTTGAGCAGAGTAGTTGGGCAAAGGAGGAGGAAGGGGGGCTTTCACAGTTATATCCCTCTTAACCGTACCATGACTTGAATAAACTATGGTTTAGTTCAACTCATTGACGGTTGAACTAACAGAAGGATACAAGTGATAAAACTGCAAGAAGGCCGAAGCGCAACTGACATTCCAAAAAAGAGAGGTCTTGACTGATATTGCAATATCTAAAAGGGGTATACATGTAAAAAACCCAAATGTAAAAACTTCATATGGGTAAAGTCCCTAAAATACAAGGCAAGAAAAGAAAGAAAGCTCAAAGGGACAAAGCCCAGACTGTCATCGTCGGAATAGAGCTAAAGCCAAAAGCAACTCCCGCACTGGCTCTAAGTTATAATGCCCGAAGGGGCCGAGGCTTCTCCCCGTGACACGAATCCCCAACTCCTCCAGCACAAACCCTCCAAAGGTTCCCGATCTCCCTCCCCCCTTCCCGATCCATTTCCATCCCCATCTCGCTAAAGCTCAACTCTTTGCTGCTTTGCTGTTACCGCGAGTCGTATTTTATCCCCTTCCGACCAAAGTTCCGATCTCTCTTGCAGCGCAGGTGAAGAAGGCCAAGGCGTCGGCGCCGCCGCCTCCGAGCTCGCGTCCGATGGCATCGTCCTCGTCTTCGGGACCGGGACTGCCGCCGCAGCCGCCTGCCGCAACACAGAAGAGATCTTTCATCCGGAGGATGGTGCCGTTCCTCCTCGCCGCGAATCTCGCCGTCGGAGGTGAGATTGAGGTCTTTTTTGTATGTATTTGGTGTTTTCTGGGTTAATTGTTGAGATGCTCATGAAGTCATCATGTAGAAATAATCTAGGAACAAATAATTATTTATGACAAGGAAATCTGGAAGTTAGTGGAAGTTAATGGGTTGATTTGTGAAGAATGGGGTTCGTATTTGTTGCAGTTGAATGGAAAAAAATTCGTTTTTGGGGGTGTGGAATATGCTCTATAAATGGAAGCTTAATTAACGCACCATTCCTCAAGCTTCTGAGGTTAGTTCAATTGCCCCCATCCTATTGAGGGTAACCGACCCCCTACTGTTTCCAGACATAAGCATGTCATCCGCTTCCTCTGATATGTTTGGAGAATAAAATTAGCCCGATCTTGATGGATATCAACTACCTACCATCATTAGATCGACTTTGGTTATCGACTCCCACCTCATTTTTGGCATTTGATTCCTGGCTTTGCCAATGCCAACTACCATCTCCATGGACCCATTTCAGACACAGTCAACTCCCACCTCCTCCTCGGACTATGATCCTCATATATGCCTCTGTTTACCGTACTCCAAAGGTGCTCATAGGAGAAGCCTAAGCATAGTCCAAGGGCCTAGTTCCAGAAACTCTCGGACCTGATTGAGAAGAAGGGATTCAAGATTCAAGAGATCAAATGCACACCATTCGTTGTTTGTTCAGAGGACCCATAGAGGTATGGTCGTTATTATGGTTTATGTTGATGATATCCTTGTTACAAGAGATGATGTGCACGAGATCAAGACGAAAGGGATTTCTTGGCCGACAGTTTGTCACCAAGGATCTTGGCACCCTACGGTACTTTCTGGGGTTAGAGTTTGCTAGAAATCAACAGGGTCTTGTGATGACCCAAAGAAATATGTTACAACCATGCTAGTTGAGACAAGCATGATTGGATGTCGACTTGCCACTACTCCTATGGATCCTAGAATGAGGCTATACGATATGATACAGAGGATGTGGATATGAGAAGATATCGAGAATTGGTGGGAAAGCTTCTTTACTTTACCATCACTAGGCCAACTATCTCCTTTATCGTTAGTCATGTCAGTCCGTTCATGGAGCAGCCTCGACAGGTACATATGGATGTAGTTTATATGATCTTGAGGTACTTGAAGTTATTCTCAGGTGCATGATTGTTGTTTAGGAAAGGGGCATCCCTCACTATCACAACTTGTGCAGATGCAGACTGCGCATGATGTCATAAGGACATGAAGTCTACCTCATGCTTTGATGTTTTGTTGGCGACTCTCTAGTATCCTGGAAGAGTAAGAAGCGGATTGTGGTTGTCAGGTCAAGTGCTGAGTCAGAATATAGGGCTACGACACATGGGAACACATATATGATGTGGGTCCGATCTGTCCTAGCTGACCTATATGGAGATGTGCCTCTTCCTATGCAATTATAATGTGATAATCATGATGCTTTATTCTTTGCAAAAAATCCTACCTTTCATGAGAGAACTAAACATATCGAAGTAGATTGTCACTATACATGGGATATGATTCAGAAATGTTTTACTTCTACTTTCCATGTTAGTCCAGGAGAAAATTGCAGGTATCTTCACCAAGGCTTTGCTCAGAGGGTCCTTTCAGAAGTGTACGTCCAAGCTGGACATGATTGACATCTATGCTCCATCTTGAAGGGGAGTGTAGAGATATAATTATATCTATGTATTGTTCTCTCTATTTAGTTTTGTTTTTTCTATCTTATTTAATTTACCCATGGGCTTCTCCTCTATATAAGAGAGCCCTAAGGTTCACTGGAATAACAATTCTCGTTATTTTTCCCAACATTTTCCATATGTCCGGAGAATAAAATTACCCTGATCTTGATGGATATCAACTACCTACCATTATTAGATCGACATTGGTTATCGACCCCCACCTCATTTTTGGCATTTGATTCCTGGCTCTGTCAATGCCAATTACCATCTCCATGGATCCATCTCAGCCACAACCAACTCCCACCTCCTCCTCGGACTATGATCCTCATCTCTGCCTATGTTTACCGTACTTCAAAGGTGCTCATAGGGTTGTCAGGAAAGGTCGAGCTTGAAGTGATAGTTCGACTTGTTAACTAGATTGCAAGCTTGGCTTTTTGAGCTTGCAATCCGAGCTTGAGTTCAGATTTCAAGCTTGATAGTCTTGTAGAGACGAGGTTGAGACATGCCTAGCTCAGCTTGCTTGATTAGTTTGATTGCTCAACTGGAGGATAACTCTTGTCAATTCTTATATATTACAATTTATTGATTAATAGCTAATTATACATTTTTTGAAAGAAAAAAGGACTCTACCGTATATGTGCATGCCCAAAAACTTCACCATCTATCACCTTCAAAAATTATAGGCCTAAAATAGGAAAAAGAAAAGCAAGAAATTACATGTACCCGATCTCAACAAGGCCTTAACATCAAGGTTCGAAATCTCGATTTTGATCTCGTTTCGGTGAGCTGGAATACCGAAATTTTGTCGAAATTTTGGGAAATTTCGACAATTTCGGTGGAAATGTCGGAAAAGGCTCAAAAAACCGATTTTTCTCAATTTTATTGTAAATTTCGATATTCCAAGTCATTAGAACAATAAATAACATATGAATACACAATTATTTCACACATATTGGTCATTTATACCCCCTATATAGACATATCGATCATATCGACCATATCGGTCATATTGGTCATATTATAAAAATGTTAGATATTGCAAATGGACTTAATCTAAGTACTTCAAACAATTAAACAATAGATGTATACCTATAGGCTTACAGCATACATAACAATCATCTTATCATCTATGAGTCTATGACTATGACGGTATGTCACAGTCACACACCACATCGAATATATCATTTTTACTTGTTAATAGTTAATACATAATAACAACGTAATAGTCTTACAAGTTACAACAAGTGAGAATTATTAAGAACATGCACATTAATGATCAATGCAATAAAAGATTAAAATATATTACCTGGTGACATGTTTGGTTCAGAACCAATAGTTGCGTGGTGGATCTGAATGGCACCCCTTCCTTGTTGTCTCTCATAACGCATCGCAGGTTCAATGAACTCGCAGTAGTTCTCCCATGTCGTACGAGTACATGGCCTTGTAATCCATCACATATTGCATGTATTGGTGGTCATCGATGCCTATGAGTATCTTGAGACGAGGATAAGCAGCACTAGATCCGGTATCACGAGTGGCACGAAAAGGCTGCGAACTACTGGCCTGAGATCCTCGGGACGACGACGACGGAGTAGGAGAAGATCTCTGCGGAGGTAGAGGAGGAATTAATGTGTACTCAGGGAAGAAACCGTAGCTGTCACCCCCAAAGAAGCTGCACTGGCTCTGCTCAGGTTGGCTACCTCGGTAGTTGTCTCCGCTGTAGCTACTGTATCCCCCATACCCACTGTAACCATATGAATATGATGGAGGTGCATACTGAGGAGGAGGAGGAGGAGGTCTTGGAGGAGGAGCATGAAAGTATTCCGGGAAGACGCCAAATGATCTCTCATCGTTCGACTATCCATATCCGCCTAAAGGACTTGGTGTTCCTCCGCGATATGGGCTGTCAATGTCCATGCAGCTCAAAGAACCTACAGATGATGTCAAATCATCCATGTAGCTGTCGATTGGACGATGGCCTCGACCGTACTCGTAATCCATAGGTCCTGGACTCGGATTTGGAACTAACTGTCCATGTGTGTTCCTCTGTCGCTCCATATATTCACATCCTGCATGTAGTGTTTCCTTAAATATGGTATCTTGTAGTCCTCGACCACCCCCTCCTGACCCACATGAGTTTGTTTCTCCACCACCACCAGGTCCACCATGACCACCACCACCACCATCATCATCTCCACTGTCATCCTTTGACTTCGATTTGGATTTGGAGCTATTGGAGAGAATTTCATAAACAACCGCATCAATCTCGCCCTCCAACCCTCCAACAGAGTCTGTAATCCACCCGGATCTTGCCAAATAGTCACCTACGTCTGCTCCCATTTGCTGGTTTATGTTCTCATTTGGTCTTCCACCTGGTTGATCGAGAACGGGGGCACCATTGGAATCCATCCACCTCTGGAGAACGTCTTCATCAGCATCGTCATTGTGCATCTTGAAAATGAATCCATCCACCTTCTTGAAGTTGCTGCCGTTATCTGTCACAATCTGCACAATGTGCTCTTTCCCAACCTCTTTTATAACGTCCTTCATCAACTTCAGCAGGTACTTGTGGTCCTTTACATGCTCAGATGCATCAACACATTTCAAGAAGATTGTTTTCCCATGCAGTAGACAAGGAAGTTGATGATATGCTTCCTCATGTAGCTCGTCCACCCATCGCACATCAATGTCACCTCGTACTCTGGCCATCTCCTCCTCAACTCGGCGATGTACTCATTCATCTCCTCCTTCTCCATCCCCAGATATTTGTTCATGATCTCGTAGGATGTAGGAGCCTTCACTCTTGTTCCCGCTGCAGCGATCTCATCAATGACATGCTGCAGAAATGGCCCGCCTGCAATGTTGGCAGGAATGCTCTCCCCAAAGAAGAGCTTGCTGATGGCCTTTCCCACCCTTTCTCGTGCATTGGTGAACATTCCCTTCACCGTTTTCTGCCTCGGATCCTTGCTTGCCTTGTATTGCATGGATTCACTCCTCGTCAAGAAGGGCTCAATTCCCTTCCCCTTGTGTTTCTTGGTGGGTGGTGGTACTGGTGCGCCTCCAGAACCACTCCCACTCCCACGTACACCATAGAAGCCGCCCTGTGCACCACTGAGTTCTCTCCTTTCGAACTCGCTCCTCAATGATTCTTGTGTAGCCCTTCTGTATGCCCTCCTCTTCGCTGCAGTCTGAATGTCGGCGGGTGCACAAAGTCATCGTCGTCTGAATCAGAAATGACGTTGGATTCTTTCTCGAACATGAACTCCTTCATTTGTTCTTCCCTTCTCACCCTCTCTGTCTCCTTTTCCTTCTTCCCGTCCAAGCTGGCCTTCACCTTGTCCCTCACATCTTTGGGACAACGCGTGCACTTGGCAACATCCTTGTTATTGCCAACAAGATGTTGCTTCATCCTTGTGATCCCGCCTCCTCCCAACTTCTTTCCACAAAAATTGCATTGTGGCTTCGCCTTATTTCCATCAGGAGCGGAGGCATACCTCCAGCTAATGTCCCCACCGAAATCACCCCTCTGATCATCAGAACTGTCAGATCCAGATCCGGAACCAGAATGTGCCATGGTGATGATCGTCGAAATCTGCGAGGAAATTCAAGAACAATCATTAAGTTGGCATACAATGCGACCGCTTATGAATATGCAAATTATTTTATGTTTTAAATTTCGGAATTATTATATATTTAATTTTTCTAACACCTAATATTTCGATTTTCAGAAAAAACAACCTTAGATTTATATATTAGGGTCTTAAATCTAGCAATTAGGGGACCATTTTCAAGAAAAACTGCCTAAGTGACACAAAATATGTACAAAAACCTAAATATTTAACATATGATTTTCGTATTTTCTAAATTTTTAAATTTTATTAATAAAAAATTCCGGATTATGATTTCTACTTCCATAACTTAAGATCCGAATTTATAATAACTCAACTCATCATCGTTCCACATTAAACCTCAAAAGCCCCAATTTCCTCTTACATAGTTCTAACAAAATGTTCTCAAACTATGTTTTACTTCATGTTAACTTCAGATCCGAGATACCATGTTCATAGCTACCACTATTGTGCAATCAAAACACAAAAGCCCTAATTTTCGTCTCCAAATTTAAAGCTATATTTCGGAAATATCTCAAAATAAACACCGTGTCAAGCTATATCAACATCCTAAGAGTGAAACCCCTAAAAAAATTTATGAATTTGATGAAGAATTAGCCTAATTTGGCTTAACTCGAAGGAAGAATCGCTTGGAAGAAGTTGGAGATGCTTCTGCCTGAACTCGGTCGAAATGTGATGCTTTCGACCGAAATTTCAACAGATATTAACATCTCGGTGAATATTTTAATGCAAGATTCCCTCTGTCGGCCGATATCTCGAATTGAGCCGAAATCTCGTCGAGATCTCGCGAGATTTCGCTCGAAACCGTGGATATCGATATATATATATATAGCAGTTTCGAAAGCCTAGACCCGTCGAAACTGATATTTCGACGAAATTTCATCGAAATATCACGGAATTTGATTCCATGCTTAGCATGCACCATCACATTTTCACCATACACACGTTCCTGACGAAGCATCATGCCATTTCTGACAATACACATTGTCAGATCAAGCTAGATATTGAGACCTCTCCTTTTCTATACCATTCCATCCTTCTCCTATGGATTCCCAGAAGTCCGACGCACCATAAAAATGCCTTGCAAGATTCCCTAAAAAGGTCCAAGCCTCCACAAAGCACCTACATTTGAAGAACATATGATTTGCATCCTCCACTTCTTTCTGAAACCGTGGGCAAACTGGATTAGCACTCGAAATAAACCATGCGAAACAGTCCCCAGTCAAGAGTCCGCCCTCCTAAAAATCCACAAGACCTTAACATGAGTTGGAACATTCCATTTCCATATTCTCATGCAATCTGCCTCACATCCTTCCAGATCAAAGGTCACATGGCCCTTCAGAGCTCTGTACGCATTCCCAACCGAGAAAAAGCCATCCCGCCAGCACCAACAATTCCGCCCATCCATGGGCTCAGTCACATTCTCAAGCTCTTCAAACAACATCAACAACTCCCGCAATCACTTATATGCCAACTCACTCCTAAAATGGGGGAAAGGTGTGACCATCTCACGCCTCAGCAACTGAAGCTTCATGGTTAGTAGCTAATGCCATCATTCATGGGAAGGACACTCCCAAATCCCCACCCTCACACCAATCATCGATCCAGAACTTGAAACCATGGCCATCCCCTATTATAGGTTTCAAGAAAGGACGAATCTTTTGCGCTACACCACGTATGCCTCTCTAGAAGTAAGACGACACCATCCCGAGCTCCCCAAAATTGGGGAAGGAACAATTGGACCCATAAATATTGTGAATAAAATCGCAAACCATACTGTCACAATCACCCCAGATACGTGTGATTCACTTGCCGTGCAGAGGCTTGTTCATCTCTTCCAGGCTGCGCACCTTAAGGCCCCCATCTTCCTTAAGGCACGTGATTGTATTCTAGTCTACCAAAGAGAAGCCATTTCTCTGCTTGGATGAAGATCAACAATACCTCCGCATGATGCCCTATGGTTTCCTTCTCACCCCTACAAGTAGAATCCTGGATGAAAGGAAAAATATAGGAATCACTAGCAGCACCGACCTCAGCAACACCAATCTGCCCCCTCTAGTTAAATAGATTGGCTTCCAACACGCTAATCTCTATTCTATCTTCTCGATCCCCGGAAGTCAATCCGCTATAGTCACCTTCATTGCCACCAGAGGAACAACGAGGTAACACGTTAGTACCTTGCCCCTCGGAGAATACAACCAAGCCGTACATGTCACGATTTCCTCCTCATCCAAGCCAAAAAGTACGGGCTTCTATTTCTCCCTTTTGATCTCAACCCTGGCATTGTCTTGAAGATGTCAGGGACCGCTGAGATACCCCTACAATTCATGAGCCCCCTTCCGCAAACATGATCGTATTAACCACATACTGAAGAATAGGGATCAAGATCTCCTCCTTTGAATACCCGCTGCAAAATCCTTTCGTAATCGCACGGTCAACCATAATCGATAGAGCATTGGTAGCAAGAATGAAAAGGAGGGGTGCCAAAGGGCACCCTTGGCGGACTCCTCACTGCAGCTAGAAATACTCCTTTGGCTAGACCATTCACAAATACCGCACATGACGCGGTCATGATACACCTCTTCGTCCAAGCAATCCATCTATTAGAAAAATCGCGCATGTGTAAAGAAGCCTAGATGAAGCGCCAATCCATACAATCATACACCTTGGAGAAGTCCACCTTCCACATCACTCCCTTTGTTTTACGTCTACACCAGTCAACCACAACCTCTGATGCCAGGGCCACACCGTCCATAAGTTGCCTACCCGGGAGGAAAGCACTTTGAACCGGTGACACAACTTCATTCAGCAAGCCCCTCAAGCGGTTTGCCAAAGACTTGGTCAAAATTAAGTAGATTGCAATCGATAGAGCAATGGACATGTGCTCCTCCACCCTTGTAACAACATCTTTCTTGGGAGGCAAGAAAATAAATGGTCGGTTAAGTCTATCAAAACCATATTTCCCTTCCACAAACTCCGTCACCACCTCCATCAACTCAACAATGGGATCCCAGAACTCACCGTAGAAGAAGACCGGAAATCCATCCGGACCTGGACGCCCATACGGGTTAAGTGCGAACAGAGCCTCGCGAAACTCCTACACCCCAAATGGTCCTGACAATTCCTCAACACTTTCTGATATGCAGTTTACCTCCAAGCCAAGCCACCTTGAATCGATGTGTGTTGTCCGCCTGCTTATAATTTTGAAGTGCCATGTCACTGCCCTTGCAATCTCCACCATCCCATGCATTTTTACGCCTCCGATCTCTATTGAATGAATTGTGTTCCTCCTTTTATTGTCTGCTACAATATGAAAAAATCTAATATTCATGTCACCCTCCTTCAACGACTTTTGTCTTGATCTTTGTCTCCATTCAAATTCCCTCTTTCTATGCTCCCCCTCTATGATCTTTTGAACCACCCACAGCTCAAAATCTCCTTCTCATCCACCTTTTATCATCTTCCAATAAGTACATTCTCACCAACTTTTCTTGGGCCTGACTTCGTCTCAAGCCACGATTCTCCCTAGTGACTTTCTTGTAGTCTAGTAACCTATGTCACAATGGAGCCAAGCCAACTTCATAGCTAATCTCACGGTGGCTGATCCCTCCACTTCCAAATTCATCCAGAACGAAACAACCAAGTCGTGGAAGCCATTCTCCAACATCCAGCACCACTCAAATATGAAGTAAGACGAAGAGATGCTGCCACTGCAAGTATCTAAGCACGATGACGTGTGATCAGATCTCGATATAGGAAATTAAGTAATTGCCTCCAAACTAAACCTCTCTAAGGCCTCAATCGACAGAAGAAACTAGTTGATCCATGTTCTTCAAGATGTCCTCCACGTGTACTTGTAGTTTGTTGCGCCAAAAGCCTCCATATTTAGCTCCTCCACCAAGTCTGCAAAAAGTCCAGAGCCTGGATCTTGCACACCTCTCCTACCAGGCCTTTCATTTATTTACGACATGACGTTGAAGTCACCTCCCACAATCCAAGCAGTCTCCGGAAATCTTTCCCTAGTTAGCCGCAGCTCAACCCACAAAACCGCATTCGGAGAAGCTCTTGAAATGCCGTACACCGAAGAGACAAAGAGGCGTGGGTGATCCACCTTGCTAACCTGGAGCACCTAGATCGATTGGACCATCTTCACTTTATCAACCAGCTTGAAAAGACTCCATTCTACGCCACCACAAGGAGCATCCGTTCGCTAACACTGTACTAAACTCCATGAAATAAGGGCCAGAAGTGGAGCTCCATCTCACAGAGTCCCATTGTTTCTTGCATACAAGTCACATCAATCTTCCACTCATCCAACTTGGAGATGATTGCCAATCTTTTCGCAGGTTGGCCCAGCTCTCACACGTTCCATTGTCCCGAACACTCCCACAAAATAGAAGTTTCATTGGAGAACCGATGGGATGTTCCCTGCCATCTGAACCCCCATTGTCCCGCACAACTTCCAGCTCAAAGTGCCCCTATGACGTTGCCTCAACTGCCACCACAGTAGAGATTGCCACACTTCCCTCATCAACGTGCTTCCACCCTCCCCCTTCCAACTATCTCTCGGGCAACCGAACTCTTCTTGCCATTCTTCCTCTACACAAGCATTCTGACAGTACCCTCTTCTCACACGCATTCCAACCTTGTCGTTTCCTACTCAAGAGCATCTTCCCGTCGAAGCTTCCACGAGAAGCATTTTAGCTGTGGTCTCGCCTCCTTCAAGGTGCCCAGAAGCCTGCCGACACTTATCCGCTCTGCTGCAGTCAACCTCTCCCCTTACCTTTACATGACGAGAAACTACCGCGGAAGACCTATGTCTCCCCGTCGCCCGATCAAAGGCAGTAAACTCTGTCCAGTAATCGCTCGACCAAAACAACTACCTCCACAGTAAAACCATCGAGTCCCGGCTGATCCGCAACCTTCCGCACAACGAAACCAAAGAGATTAGTCGCTATCGCAAGCTCTCCCAGCAGTAGCAGGCCCTCTCCTCCATCACCATGTTCCACGCTTAACATACCCTCCATCGGGTCGAAGAGCTCCTCCATGTCGAAAATTTTGAACCTAAATTTTGGTTCAGTGGTTTGCAATGTGCACTAGTGTCGATGATCGGAGCGAGAGGTGCCTAACATCCAATCTTGGAGGAGCATGCGGTGTCCGACAAGTCAAATCCGGCAATCGCTTTATCGGCCCTCTCTCTGCTCTCGGCACTTGATCAATCCGCTTAGACAAACAATCAACTCACATTATAGGAAATAAAACCTAAGTGTGCATGGTGGAATTTATTATACCCTACAAAGTGTATGTATAATCGACTAGTGTAGGGGTCGAACCATTGAGAGCAAACTGAGGATATGTATAATTATTATTAATTAATAATAACTAATAATAAATATTTTTTGTATTTTCTGATTTTCTTTTTTGTGGGTTCAAATCCCACTCTTGCAGGGGTTGCGTTAGGTAGTTGACGGCCAGCGTAAAAAATAGTCGAATCTTTCAACATGGATTTGAGCAAGAATCCATGTAGCCGACCCTACTTATAGTGGGAGAAGGCTTAGCACATTTTATTTTCTGATTTTCTATTTTTGTGGGTTTTTAATTATATTTGTTTTTATGTAATTTTAATGGTTTTATATTTTTTATATTATTAAATTTTAATTTTTTCCTTTTTAATTTTACAAATTTTGTTTCTTTTTTATTTTTAAGATATAATATATATTTATATATAATAATAATGATAATAGAGTTAATATAAGTAATATAAAACATAAATAGTATATATAAGGTTTTATATTTTTAAACATAGCTTTATGGAGCGCACCTTTGATGGAAGCAATGGTGAAGGAATCGAGGTGAAGATTGGTGATGATAACATTCAGAAGCGAGATTCCTTTAGATATCTGGGATCTATTCTGCAACATGATGGGGAAATTGATGGAGATGTTACTAATATAATAAATGCCGACTGGCTAAAGTGGAGAGGAGCCTCTGCCGTTCTCTGTGATAAGAAAATTCCTTTAAAAATTAAAGGAAAGTTTTACAAAGCAACCGTGAGACCTGCTATGCTTTATGGATCCGAATGTTGGCCTATGAACCATAAACATGTGCAAAGAATGAATGTAGCAGAAATGAAAATGTTAAGGTGGGTGTGTGGACACACACGTAAAGATCGGATTCGGAATGATGTAATCAGAAAGAAAGTTGGTGTAGCTCCGATCGAGGATAAGATGCGAGAAAATCGCTTAAGATGGTTTGGACATTTGCAAAGAAGATCAGCTGATGCACCGGTTAGGAGATGCGAGTGTTGGGATGTTGAGCCGACTAAGAGAGGGCGAGGACGGCCCAAGAAGTGTTGGAAAGAGACCATACGAAGGGATCTTAGTTTTGTGGATATAAGCCCGGGATTGACTCAAGATAGATCTGAATGGAGGCGAAGAATCCATGTAGCCGACCCTACTTAATTGTGGGAAAAGGCTTTGTTGTTGTTGTTATAAACATATCTAATAGTCGAAATTCAGAAAATAAAATATTTTCGTGTTTTTAATATTTTGCTCTGATTTTGGTAATTTCGATATTGTTTTTGCTAATTTTTATGTATTTTAAAGTATGAAAATGTACAAAACAGTAATAAGATAAATAGGTCGAATGTTATGGGATTTTAAAAATAGATAATGGTCTCAAAATTTTCCAAAACTAATTGAAGATATACTATGTATAATAAAGGAAAATATAAGATAGAAAACTATTTTTTTGGATTTTCTATGATTTTTTTCTGATTTTTATAGTATTTTTAGGGTTTTGTAATTTTTAAGATTTTCTTTTTAATTTATTTTGTGATTTTGGTCTATAGATAGAATATATACTAATATAGACACTCTATTTTTTTGGAATTTTTAATTATATTTTTTGGAATTTTAATATGCAAACAATAGAAAATTGCGTGTTTTTTTAATAAATATGAAAATAACTTAAGTTGGCATGCGAAAATTACATGTGATAAATATATACAGCAGACACCTAGGTAATTTTCCTTCATTTTTAGAAATAAAATGCTATTTTTGATAATAAATATACAAGAAATAAAATTTTGGAGATGGCGGAGATTTGTCTACAATTTAAATAAAGTTTAAATACGTTTAATAACCATTAAACTAAAGTCCAAGGACAAACATGCAATTTAACCAATTAATTTTTCATTTAATATACTCCTAACAGGGGTATAAACGTAATTAATAAAAAAAGTCAAGACCATCAACACTTTTTATACAATTTATAGGACTAAAACTAAATACATAAAGCCACAAGGGCTAGGTTGCAAAATAGCCAACAATGGACCTGTGTGTAATATACATGAAAGTTTAGGGTCCGGTTGCAATTTATACACAATTATTTACACTACATATTAAATTTACTGGACTAAAAAGAAAAATAAAAACACGACGGGGCACAGTTGGAAATTACCTCGTTATTGCGCGCCATCCAGCGATGCTGAAGATGCCACATTGCTTTACTTATGCGATGGACAACCGAGATTGGCTGATAGCCTGATAGCGCTTCGACGATAACGATTCGGATCAGATCCAGTGTGCAATCTAACGGTTTACGTGTGACTCCATTGGTCGATGGTTGTATAAACTGGAACGGATGCTCCATCTGACGGTTGCAGCTTCATCCCCAAGGATAGGGAAGAACATCGAAGGTGTCTTCAACTTCTTGCAATCCAAGCTTCCTCCCTCACTGCTGAAGTGTCTGAAAGGTGCATGCAGTCTATCGACATTGAATGATGGCGTTAAGAATGTCCAGGTTCTATCGATGGGTCCTGAGGGCTCGATGTAACTTTGGCACCTGGGAGTGTCGTTCTTGGACGAGATACCCCGCAAATGGGGTCTTCAGGGAGCTATTCTTGCATAAAAGGATTGACGAGGCTCTGGCAGAGTTGTCTGGGCTTTGATTAGTGGAGAAAAGCCGGAAATGGGACAGAATGGAGGTGCTCCGACGAAGGGCGGAGGTGTGAGCACCGAGTTCTTGATCTGGAAAGAGATCAGAGTGAGCTGGGTGGTCGGGGAAGTGGAGAAATGACAGGGGAAGCTGATGAAGGTGGTTTGGAGTCGACACAAGGGTGGAAACATTGAGACGATGGCTGGACCCGCTGGAGCTCCAGAGCTCCGACATATTTAAAATCTAAGATCTACACCAGGACTTGCATTAAGAACACGAACTAAATGCGGTAATTAAAATATGGAATAAAAATCTACCTAGAAATGTGATAAAGCAGCTCGAACGTGGTTGTTATGCCAGGGAGCAGAGGCCTTCGTCGAAGCAAGCTTCAGCATGGGGATCTCTCCTTCCTCCACCTCTTGCACGCTGTAAATCCGACGAGGAGCAAGCTATCACCAAGCTCCACTCGCCTAGGTGTAGATCTGAGGGTTCTAGTTAACAAAGGACCAAAAAGCAAAAAATGGAGTGATTCTTATTTATGCACAGAACGAAGGGGTCCCTTGGTCACGAGAATACGAGTGAATGGGCTGTCGTCTGAGGATGGAGAAGGTGTGGCGAGATGGACGCTACCGTTGCGGAGATTTTCGATGGAGTCAACTTGCCTCGAGCAGTGGACTATGACAAAAAAATGGAGGGGTGGAATGCATAACAATGGGGTCTAACAAAGGGGGCGAAGGAGGACCGTGCAGTTGACCCTAGGTCAACTCATGGAGCGCCAGGATTGGGCCACGTAGGCTCGCTCCGAGATAAAAGGAAAAATAAAAGAAAGAAAAATCAAAATAAAATAGCTACATATTTTATTGAGAAAAAGTTAAAACATAAAAATGCTTCTTATTTTATGTACTATTTATTAGTATTTTTATTTATTTGTACAAGCTTAATTATTAGGTGCTAATTTTTACATGTATACATATAGGTATAAATACCTATATTTTAAGTATTTTATTTTAGTTTGATTTTTAATTTTATTATTATATATACATATTTTATATATTTATAATATATTTAAATACATATTTACATATTTTTATTTTATTTTTGTGCTTTGATTTATTTACTTAACTAAATATGTATATGTATATTATAGGTATAGTATACATATATATTGTATTACCTTATTTATTTGTCTATTGTATTTTTAAAGTTGTTCTTTTGTGTTTTTTTTATTTTTGATATATTTCAAATAATATTTACAAGTATGTAAAAGTCTAAGAAAAATAAAAATGTAAAGAATGAATATAATGAATAAAATAATCAGGTATATAGTACAATGGAGACTCAAAAAGTCAACTTTCACATCTTAGCTCCATTTTAAATGAAAACCACCTTCATTATATAGAGATAATTTTATTTTATGAACAATAAAGGTGAGTTTGGTCAATTTGAGTTTGTATGGAGGAGCTATTGATCTGTGAAGTTTTGTTTGCTGCTTTTTCCTTTGTACGTCTGACTCACACTATGTGTTATTTTTATTTACAATTATTTATGTGTTTTTCTTTGTGTTTTATGTACAAGTTTCATGTTGAGAGTTTTATTATTTGAGGTACAAAAAATGCAAAATAAAATAGGGTAGAAATGGCCATTATTGAAGAATGAAATAAGGATTTTTATGTATTTTATGTACAATTTACTTGCCCTATCTCGCCCTATTTTTTTTCTGGTTGACCAAGTCAATATTGACTTGGTCTCGGGATTTAGAGTCATTCAGTATTCTCAATACTTCATTTCTTTTTTTTTTCTTTCCTTTATTCTTTTATTTTAAGACTACATACCTATATTTATTTTATGAGTCAATTATTGAGTATTATTTTGTAAAAATTAATGATATTTACGTGCATTTAGCTAGGGATAAAATGAAAGAATAAAGGTGATGAAATGGAGATTCATTACCATCATATACTTGCCTTTGCTAGTCCTCTGTGAACACTTATGATAATGATTGCATAAAAAGAAAATAAAGAAAAGAAAAAGAAAGAACTTAGAATGATTTTGACTCTTAAACTTGTCTTGATAAAATCAAAGTTTGGAGCTCAGTCAAGACCTTTGGATTTTAAGTGTATTTGTAACCACACTTAGGTTAGGAATTGTGACTCAACCGTCTTTAGATTCCATGTTCCTCTATCTAGTTCAACTCAACAATCTGGTCAGAATCCTCCTTTCAAACGTATACTCTTGTAACCTTGAAATGGCAGGTACCATGCATATGGATTGTGTTAGCTCTTCCCAGACAAACAACAGAACTATCAAATAGTCTTCTCCTCTGACAACTCGTCCTCGGGAAGATGTATATTTCCTTCTGAGTTCAGGTGCATGCTAGTTTACAACGAATGAGGGAGAAGTTAGAAGAAAGAAAAGAAGTGGAAATGTACGAGTGTAGTCGTATTTCCTTGTGAAGCTCTAAGAAGTAGACCTTTTTTGGAAGTTCATTTTTTTTGGAATTTTTGGTGTAGGCTTCTTTTTGGATATTTTCTTTGTATGATATTGCTCTGCATTCTTTGTTTTGCCCTGGTGGATATAGAATCTTTTGTTGTGCCCATGTTTTGGGGTCTTGGAAAAAGTGTGCTAGTAGACAATTCCTCATCCGAAGCTTTATTTCAATATATTCTCCAGTCGTTAGATGTCCATGCTACCAGAGAAATAGAGGGTTGAAGTACGGTTTCAACAGTCTTGAAGAATGGTTCCTGAGCCACCCTTGACGAAGCAGCCTAGTATCGTCCCGACTTAGACTCCAAGATATTTCAACAATCCATCATCTGAGTTGAGTTACGTGTTAAGTGCGAGATCTCAAGTCAAGCCATTGTCTCAAGAGTTGTACGGATGACATAAAAGGTCCTATTTAGACACATTGAATCGACTCATGAACACAATCTCATGAAACCTAAAGAACTAAATCACATAGTCTGAAGCGTCTCGATTCCGGTCCTTAATCTACTTTGAAATTAGGTGTATTAAGGTATAGACCAAGGTCCAATCTTCAGACTTTATTTAGACTTGTTCAATTTTCATTATCATTTCAAAAAATGCACATGCAATGCAATGCAAGAAAATATTTTTTTGTTAAGCTATTTTCTGATTTTGAACTTTGGATTTTTCAAAAGGTTTTCCAAATTTTTGTGGAATTTTTGAAAATATTTTACAAAATTTTAAAGTTTTTTCAAAATTTTGATTTTTTTAGGAATTTTTAATAAAGGTTAGTGAAAGGTATACGAACAACTATTTACACAAGAGTGCGTGCATATTTACAAGAATTGTGTGTGGATTTTACATTGGGAATTAGGCGTCAGTTATTATTCAAAGGATTATATACAAGGGTTATTTATAGGTTTCTAAATAATTTTGTTGGAGTTTTTATCACAATTATATACAACGTTCTCAAAATATTTGAAAACATTTTTACAAACATTTTAAAAACTTTATTTTGCAAATAATTTTACAAACTCTTTTACAAACATTTACAAAATCTGAAAATCATTTTGCAAAGATTTTTCAAAGCTATAGACATACTTTTCAAAATATTTTTACAACCATTTCCCAAATCAATTGCAAGTTAAATTTTCAAAATATTTTCAAACAAATAAATAAAATTTTGCAAGCATTTTACAAAGGTTTTATAAAAGTCTGAAAATATTTTACAAAGGTTTTCCAAATGGTTTTCAAAAGATTTCTCAAGTCATTTTAGATCATTTTCAAATCATTTTACAAAATATTTTTAACCCGATTTATTGTTTATTTTATAAAGAATTTTTGAAAAATTTTATACATATTTACAAAATATTCTTTACAGTTGATTTATTGTATACCCTAACCCAATATAGTATATTAGCCATATTTTAAAAATACGAAAGTACGAGTTATGGCTAACGTATATACATCGTATATACGACTCCCTATACTTAGCGTGAACTATGTCTTCATATTAATCAAAGAGAACGAAGGAAGACATAACTCGTGCTAAGTATTGGAAAATTTTATACTACAACGACTCAATAAAGAATAATAAGTCGATTGTCGTCCCTAAACTCAGTATCAACTAATCCTAAGTATAGTATACTGTATACAAAAGAAGGATAATCGATGATCAAAATTACGAAATCAAATGGCTCGGTTTGTCCCCCCTATACTTATGGTGAAATATCCTTAAATATAGACAGAATATCAACGGATATTCTGTAGACCATAGACATGTGCAGAGAATGGTTGTAGCAGAAATGAAAATGCTAAGGTGGATGTTTGGACACATATACGTAAAGATCGGATTCGGAATGATGCAATCAGAAAGAAAGTTGGTGTAGCTCCGATCGAGGATAAGATGCGAGAAAACCGCTTAAGATGGTTTGGTCATTTGCAAAGAAGATCAACGGATGCACCAGTTAGGAGATGCGAGTGTTGGGATGTTGAGCCAGCTAAGAGAGGGCGAGGACGGCCCAAGAAGTGTTGGAAAGAGACTATATGAAGGGATCTTAGTTTTTTGGATATAAGCCCGGGATTGACCCAAGATAGATCTGAATGGAGGCGAAGAATCCATGTAGCCGACCCTACTTAATTGTGGGAAAAGGCTTTGTTGTTGTTGTTGTATAGACAGAATATCAACAAGTTGAGAGACAAGCGGAAAAATAAATAAAGAATTACCCGAATACACTTATCTCCCCGGTACTTAGGATGAAGTATATCCTAAGTATAACACATATTAATGGGATGAGTGAAATACATAAGAAGGAAAGAATTGAAAATTGAAATAAAAAGAAGAAAAGAAGAAAATCAATAAAAAATATTTTTGGTTGCATTGTTTGGATCCCCTATAGTTGCTGAGAGATCTTCATCAAACACAACTTGAATAGAATCGACAACGACCGAAAATGTATCATGCTCTAAGTACGGCTTCAACAACTAACCATTGACAACAAATGACTGTGCGTCAGCTGATAACTCTAATATGAGGATACTTCCATTGCCATGCACAGTTCTGACGATGGATGACCATATATATTTAATCTTTAATTTATCAGGGAATGTCTTTGACTTCGCATTAAACAACTACACATTCTGTCCAGGCTCAAAGATCTTTTGCCTGACGTGCCGGTCGTGCCATCGTTTGAGCTTCTCATTGCATATCAAGTTGTTATCGTATGCGTAGTACCGGAATATCAGGAGCTTGTTCTGATCTATCTTCCAGTTCTGACCACTATTCTGTGAATCGAGGTTGCAGGTGTTCACTGCCCAAAGAGATTTATCAGCCAATTCCACTGGCAGATGGTGTAGCTTTCTATATACAAGATGATAGGGTGACATGTCCATGCCAGTTCTTCCTATTCAGCCTAACAAGTTTCTGCAATATAGTCTTGATTTATCTGTTTGATAGCTCGGTCAAGCCATTGGTCCGAGGATGATAAGGAGATGCAACACGATGATCGATGCTGTACTCCTTCACTAATTTCTTTACCTCTTTATTTACGAAATGGCTACCCTTGTCTGAGATAAGAATCTTCGGCATCCTGAACCGCGAAATGATGTTGTCTTTCAGAAACCAACAAACTGTTCGGCTATCAGCCGATCGAGCGTGAATATCTTTTACCTAGCGACTTAAGTAATCTAGACAAGTACAATGTATTCATATCCCTGACTGTTAGAAAATGGACACATAAAATCAATGCTCCAAGCATCAAACACGTCGGAAATCTGAATGAATTTGAGGGGCATGGAGTCTTTAGCATTGAGGTTTCCTCCCATTTTTGACAGTTTGTGCAACCTTTGACGCATGTTGTTGCATCCTTGAATAGTGTGGGCCACCAAAGGCCACACTGCAATATTTTCGCTGCCGTTCTATTTCTAGAATAGTGTCCTCCAGATTTGAGCATATGAAAATGCTTGAGGACGCTAGTGTATTCCTTTTGAGGAATACATTGATGTCATATGCAATCTGCACCTTCCCTGAATATGTAGGGATCTTCCCACTGGTAAAAATGAATGTCAGACAGGAATTTATCTTTCTTGACTCTCGTCCAATCTTGTGGGACCACCCCAAATACGAGGTAGTTCACAATATCGATATACCGGGGGAGAGATGCCACATCGAGAATTGATTCGTCAGGAAATATCTCTGTAATCGGTGCACTGCTCAGCTGAGTATCTGTGCATTATATCCTGGACAAGTGATCTGTTATCACATTCTGAACTCCAGGTTTGTCTCTGATTTCTAAATCCAATTTCTGAAGGAGAAGGATCCATCTGAGTAAGCATGATTTGGCATCCTTCTCTTGCTTTAAGTATCGGATAGCAGAGTGATCAGTAAAAACAATGATTTTAGATACAAGCTAATAGGATCTGAACTTCTCCAAGATGAAAACCACTACCAACAATTCTTTCTCTGTGACTGTATAATTTTTCTATGCATCATTTAATGTTTTGTTGGCATAGTGAATGACGTAGGGCAATATGTCTCTTCTTTGTCCTAACACAGCACCAACTTCGAAATCTGACGCATCTGTCATGATCTCGAATTGGAGAGACCAATCAAGTGGTTGTAGGTTAGGAACTTGGGTGACAAGATCTTTCAGCTGATAAAATGATTGGAGAACCTTTTGATCAACACCGAATTTGGTCTCCTTGCATAACAATTCTGTGAGAGGTCGGACAATGTTGCCGAAATCCTTGATAAATCTTCGATAGAAACCAACATGCTCAAGGAATGACTTTATATTTTTCATTGTTCGAGGTGGCTTGAGTTTAGCAGTCACGTCCACCTTTGTAGGGTCGACTTCCATGCCGCTTGGAACGACATAGCCCAACACAATCCATTCAATGACCATGAAGTGGCTCTTTTCCCATGATAGTACCTGATTTACTTCATGGCATTTCTGAAGCACTCAATCCGGGTATATAAGACAAGAATCAAAGCTGTCACCATAAACTCAGAAATCATCCATGAACACCTCTAGAAAGCTACCGACCATATCGGCAAAGACAACTAACTGCACCTTTGGAAGGTGGTAGGGCATTGCACAATCCAAAGGGCATTCTCTTGAAGGCATACGTGCCAAATGGACAAGTGAATGTAGTCTTCTCTTGGTCTTCAGGGTCGGTCACCACTTGATTGTACCCGGAGTATGAAGAATTCTTCCCGGTCAATCTTTCTAACAATTGATCAGTGGACGGTAGAGGAAAGTGGTTCTTCTTTCTCAATGAATTCAGGAACCTATAGTCAACACAAATGCGCCAAGATGTCGATACTCGAGTAGAAATCTTCTCTCTTTGGTCATTAGTAACCAAGATGAACATTGATTTCTTTAGAATTACATGCAAGGGACTCACTCATTTTGAGTCGGAGATGGAATAAATGAAACCTGCTTCACACCACTTCGTGATTTCTTTCTTAACTACGTCCCATAGGTTAAGGTTAAATATGCGCTGAAATTCGCGGGACAGTTTGCAATTATCTTCCATATAGATATGGTGTGAACACGAGGCTGGATTTATCCCTCGGAGATCCGGAACTTTCCAACCAAGTGCCTTGCAGTTTTTCTTTAGATACTCAAGCAACCGAGATTCCTGATCCAGGGTCAGCCTACTGCCGATGATGACCGGATACATGTTCGGTTCACTCGCAAGGAGAGCATACTTTTAACCTGCCAAGAGTTTTTTTAATTCAGGTAATTGTTGAGTCTGCTTTGTGGACACTTTGGACACTGTACTGGTTGATGAATGTTCTGCTGAAATTAATGAGGTACTGTCCACCTCTGTCACTTGTAGCTCTGATAAAAATGTTTCGAACATATTTGCACTAAATTCTTCTTGTTCGGTTTGGCTTGAATCTTCTTCAAATAAGCTGATCAGTGCATCAGATTTTATCTCCCGGTTGGCAATGGTGCAAGGTTGGATTGTGTTGTCCAGGTCCTCCTTTGAAGAGAGGATTTCTTGCGTCAAAATGTCGTTCAACGAGATCTGTTGATCACTGATATCCACAATGTCACAGTCCTCTGTCGATGCTTCTGAGGTAAAGAGGTGTGTCACAACCGCCTCTTGTGTTCTAGTAAATGAGCAGCCGAAGGGAGGTTATTTTCAACCGCAGTG
Organism: Ottelia alismoides; assembly: GCA_037367405.1. Lineage (NCBI taxonomy): Eukaryota > Viridiplantae > Streptophyta > Magnoliopsida > Alismatales > Hydrocharitaceae > Ottelia > Ottelia alismoides. The sequence continues at coordinate 25,412 of JAZKJV010001055.1, forward strand.
TGGGATCCAGTAGGGGTGTCCGCTGGCGCCCTTTCTTTTTGTCTTTGTTGTGGATACCCTTTCGGCTATGGTTGATCGCACGGTGACAGCTGATTTCTGCTTTGGGTATACAAAGGAGGAGATTTATATTCCCATTCTTCAGTATACAGATGACACGATCCTTTTTGCGTAGAGTGGCTTGAAGAGATGCAGAGGTTTGCCGGTGATCCTTGACATATTTGGTGTTGTTTCTAGGTTGTGACTAACATGGATAAGTCAGAGTTTGTTCCTTTGGGGTTGAAAGATGCATGGATTAACTCATGTACTGGTTGACTACGCTTCCTGTACAAGGAAATGTCGTTACGCTACCTTGGTATCTCGCTGGTGGTTAGAAAGATGCGTTTGGTTGATAGGCTACCGATGATTGAGAATATGGAGTAGAAGCTGGTGAGGTGGAAGTCGATTTGTCTGTCTAGAGGGGGAAGATTGGTGTTGTTGCGCTTGCTTCTATCTACGATTCCTATTTTTTCCTATCATATTGGCTCCTTCCCATGGGCTTGAAGAAGATGATTGAGAACATCATGAGACGTTTTTTCTAGTCGTCATCTGGGTGATCAAATGGGTTGTCATTGGTAGAGTGAAAGCTGGTTTCTTGTGCGAAGGATGGTGGACTGTGAGTGCATAGCTTGGAGGAGATGATCAAGACATTGCCCATCAAGTGGATTGCTTGTATTTGGGGTGACTGTGGCAATTTAGTGTGCACCCTGATTAGGAAAATATATGGCTACAGTTTTTCTCTGCCTTGGCTTGGGGTTGGGCGTGCTCCTTCATATTTTTGGCATGTGATTTGCAATGTGGCAGGAGATTCGTCTCTTCCTGAGGCCGGTCCTTAAAGATGGCATTGGTTTTAGGTTTTGGACTGACGATTGGAATGAAAGTGGAGCATTCGGCGTAAGGTTCCCATGTTTGATGGAGTTGGTTGTGGATCCGTAGTGTTCAGTGGTGAATGCCTGCGAAGGGCACTCTTCCTCCCTAGCTTTCGTTCCGAGCTTTCAGATCAGCGGTTGAAGGAGCTTTTAATGATAATGGCAGAGTTGGATAACGTGGCTGGGCCCATGGGAGGGGGGATTGTTGGTGCTGGCACGATGGAGTATTTTCGATGGACAAGGCTTAAAGGGCATTAAAGGGCCTTGCGGTCTTTGGCCCAAGGGGCACCGTCGTAGATTGCAGAAGGATCTGGGCGTGGAAAATTCTGACGCGTGTGAAGGTCTTTGTGTGGATTTTCAGGAAGGGAAGCCTATTGACTGGGTACATGTTTGCTCGATTTGTTGAGTTTGGTAACCCCACTTGTTCGAGGTGTCTAGATGAGGTGGAGGATGCGGATTATCTTTTCTACAATCGCGGGAGCTCTCTGGAGGCATGGCACTTATTCGAGAATCATGCGGTTTGTACTGATGATGTTTCTGGCTTCTGGAGTTCTATTGGGTAGGACTGGCATGATAGAGAGGTAGATCGGGCTGTATGGCTATGATTTGGGTGATGTGGCTCGCCGGAAATGGTGTGGTGTTCCTACAGGAGCGTTTTTACAGTAAAAATGTGGTAGCGCATGCTAGGGGGCTGACTGAGAGTTGGAATTTGTAATTTTGTTTTTGCTCCTCTACCTGCTAGCAGTTGTGTAAATTCTTGGCTATTATTGTGAAGTTTTTGGTCGCTCACCTATACGGTGGTGGCCTTTTTTCTTTAAAAAATGTTGTAATATTTTTTTTGTCTATTTTCATGATCGTGAATGGCACGATTTAGATAATCAGAGAAATATACATTTTTGCAATTAGGTATTTATTGGCCTGTGAACCATAGATATGTGCCGAGAATGGTTGTAGCAGAAATGAAAATGCTAAGGTGGATGTGTGGACACATGTAAAGATCGGATTCGGAATGATGCAATCAGAAAGAAAGTTGGTGTAGCTCCGATCGAGGATAAGATGCGAGAAAACCACTTAAGATGGTTTGATCATTTGCAAAGAAGGTCAGCTGATGCACCAGTTAGGAGATGCGAGTGTTGGGATATTGAGCATGTGCGAGGATGACCCAAGAAGTGTTGGAAAGAGATTATACGAAGGGATCTTAGTTTTTTGGATATAAGCCCGAGATTGACCCAAGATACATCTGAATGGAGACGAAGAATCCATGTAGCCGACCCTACTTAGTTGTGGGTTGTTGCAATTAGGTATTTACTCCTTTAAAAAACAATTACTTCTGTTTCTGCTAGATCCTTGATCCAGTTGGTACTTTTTTGCATTGGCTCTAAGCAAATTAGACATTTTTTCTGTATGTGGGGCCAGAACAACGCGTAAAGCTGTACCTTCATTGGTGTCTTCTGGTATAGTATATCGTAGTGAAGTTTTAGGCAATAATTATATCATGTTTGAAGAAATTTATGTGCTGTAAAAAACAATGATGCTCGGCCGGATCACATTCTCTGCCTCGTCATACTGCTCAATGGGATTGGACTTTGGGCTTTATTAACAAAGCTTCCGAAGAATTAGCATCCTTCTCTCAAGAACTAACAAGGATGTGGATTGATGTCACACATTCTGTACAGAACGCCTCCTTCAGTGCTTTAAATTATCTGGATCATTGCTAGATGGAATAAATGTTACCTGCAGTGCCACTTCTCCTTGGCAGGTTGGTAAACATTTGCATGAAGAGGTACTAACTTGCTTAGTTAAAATTGAAGACCACTTGCACCCTGGCAGTGTTAAGCCTTTGCGTGATGAGGTAAGAACTTCCCTGATTTGTATCCAAGAGATGGCCAATTTCGGCAAAAATACTGATTAAAAAGCCTCATTTTCACATTATCGGGTAATATAACTAAGCACCTGCATTATATGAGCAAAACATCAGTATTACTGAAGGAACGCGATTTTGTTGCCTGTCTTGATGCATCAAAACTTTGCAGCATATGTTTTGATAAGGACTACAAACAAAAAGCCCGCCGAAGAAAGCGAGCATGAAGAGGAAGCCCCTGCTGCTCCTGTTACAAAAGAGGTGATTGCGGACACGAAAACCGCACCTGAGACACCACTGGCGCAACTTCCAGCTCCTGCAATTGTCAAGGTGCTGCCTCCTGTTCCCGAGGATGAACAGAGGAAACTGTTCAAGTGGATACTAGAAGAGAAGAGGAAAATAAAAGCTTCTGGCCCGTCGGAGAAGAAGAAGATTGACGAGGAAAAGACGCTCCTTAAGCGATACATTCGCGGTGAATCCTTCCCTAGCTTTTGAATTGTTCCAGAGTTCACGCAGCTTCTGCTCACATTTGGTAATTTCTTTAGTATGTACGAGTGTTAGATAATAGATGGCCACTTTCCAGTCAAATTGTTTATGTGTTTGTTGAATATTCTCAATGGCTACTTTCCTGTCAAACTGTCGAAGGTATTTGTTGAATATTTAACCTTTGTCCCTGGCTCTTATTTAAATTTGTTTTAACTTTTTTTGAGATAGATAAGAACTTGAACGATGGCCTTCAATTAAACAAACTCAGATTCAAAACAAGAAAGTAAAGGCCTCAAAATTTGGTGGCCGACATAATCAATGAATCTCGTTGGGAGTTTATTTCCTGTCAGGTAGGAAATAAATAAAAACGAAAAGCTGTTCTGTCCTTTGGTCCTAGTCGACGTCTGACCGAGTTAGTTTGCTCCTCTCCGCTCCCTTTCTATCTATTTATTGTAATCTCCGTTTAACCATAGTACATCTTTTCGATCTAACTGAACTATGATTTATTTAACTAATAATTTATTGAGATTGATGTCATGCATTTATGCCTCATCTTTGTAGTTTTTGATATTTCGATACTATAAATATGGTTGAATCCATCTTTGGCACTGACCTTTTTTAATTTGAGATGCTTTCAATCTTAACCTATTAAAATACATTGGCAAGTTTAGAATATTAAGTGCAATTAAATAACAAGAAATGGATAATATACGAGAGTGAGATATAGTATATACCCTCAACCAAGGCCTTAAATTTCGATTTCGTTCACCATTTCGGTGACACTGGAATGAAATTACAGCTGAATTTCGGTTGAAATTTGATCGAAATTTTGGTCATTTCAATCAGTTTTTGAACTAGTGTCCCTATATTTCAGCTGATATAGGCCATTTCTTTAATTTCGGTCACCCATCGAAATTGAAAGTCGATCGACTTTTGTCGAAATTTGATCTCATGCCCTAAACTTATACCCGAAATCCTGCCCAAATCTTAGGTGGCAAGTGGCATCCCATATAGGGTGGAGCATTGGGCTCAACCCGTCCAAACCCCCGTTCTGAGCCCGTCAAATTTTCTCGAGCCTTGGGCTAGGTCGAGACCCATGTTTTTGGTAAAATCGGGCATCCGGACCCGGCTCAAGGCTTGCTGGTTTGGACCCGGGTTTGGGCCGAGCTCGGCCCTCACCCAATTTGGTTCAGCCCATTATACTGCCCGCAAGTTCTCGTCTCAATTTGGCTATAATATATAATTAGATTAAAGAAGTTTTAGTTTCAAACATATATGCTTGCAAATTTAATATTACTTACGTCGTCCAAAATAGGAGAATGAACTTTTTTTACAAAAAAAACGTTATAGATGGTTCCATTTATTAAATCATCACTGCATGTATATGCAGATGATCTCTATAGCTGGGCATTGCTTATAGGTGGAATCCCGAGTCGAACTGCAATAACATAAAGAACTAGTCAATTCCAAAAGTCTCCTAAAAAAAACTCAGACAGAAAGCATTAGACTCGCCACATGACAGAGGTTGCGGCCATGACGACATAAAGGGTTTGTTTGGTTGCAGGATTGGGCATGGTTGGGTTAGGTTGGGTTGGGCTGGGTAAATAGTAAATTGTAAGGAGGGGGTACCCCTGTGAATAGTACCCCAACCCAACCCTGCCCAACCCTGCAAACAAACGAACCCAAAGAGACATGTACTTGATTGAAAAGTAAGTCTCTACTCTTTTTTTTTTGCTTACCTTGATGGTTGATTTTGTAGATCTCTAGTTTCTACTAACACACTTTTATTGGCGGTAGCATCAGCATGGAATTCAAACAATTGTCACTGCTTCGTTTTCGAGTTTTTTTTCCCACTTGCACATATGTGCGTCTATCCGAAACAAACTTTCTGGCTTTTATCGAATCCGACCATATACTTTGCAAATTGACTTGCCATATTAGCACCATGTTTAAGAGAAAAGAGGGCCGGGTCAGGCCAATTCGGATTTCCATGGGTTCGGGCGAGGCCTGACACGAGATTGATATTTGGAAAATATGGGAGCCCTAGCTTGACCCATATGTATATCGGGTCCGGGCTGGTCTCTCGAGGTTTTGCGAATCGGGACAAAGTTGGATCGGTGCTGGCTCAATCCAATGCTCCACTCTAATACCATATGCCATCCACGATGACACTCACATCCCACATACCATGTTGACGGTGGCGATGTGTGGTTGTGTAGTGGTGATGCATGGGCGTCAATGCGGCCGCTGAATGGTGCATGGTGGTGGTTGTGATTTGTGATGGTGGTAGTGTGATGGCAATGACAACTGTTAGAATCAATAATGCTCTGTTGTGTTATTCCATAGAGCCCTAGGGTCTCTTATATAGATTACGTAACGGTACATCATAACATAACGTAAACCTCTACAACAACGATGGTGGTAGCATGATGGTGGTAGCATGACGGTAGTAGCAAAATGATGTTGATGGTGATACAACTCTTGTGTTTTGGTGGTAGTTGTGGCATGCTATGATGGCGATGGTGGTGGCAAGTGGGAAAACATAAGAAGGTGCTGGTGATGGCAAGTCGCGGTGATGGCAACGATGACATTCACAGAGGTAGAAGAAGATGGTTGTAGTGGCAGGTTCTCCTAAAGACTTGTCTCTGAAAACCTTCCACCAAAGTAAATTAATAATATAGCAGGTTCCCTCCAAGGCCATAAAAATAACCTAAAAATTCAGCATGTCCTTAACTCATGGCAGGTTAGACTAAAGACTTGCCAAGGGTCAATCTCAACCTGATGACCTACCAAGGCTATAACCTTGATATGATGGTCGTTAATGCTTGCAAAATCAATGCACATAGCAACAAGTTCCGATGCATAGTGGTTTACATGGGTGTTAGGGTGGTCCCACGTGGGTGCTGAGGTGTCATGCCACAAGGGAAGGGTATGATTTTGGATGCAATCTTGATAGTAAAAATCGTTTTCCTAAGATATATATTATACATACCAAAAAATGTATCCAAATATCTACCCAAGTTCCATGTGGTTGCTGATGCGACAATCATGTTAAGATAAATATATTCTCGTTTTTTCATGTAACTTCTACAAATGTCAAAAATGATAGCACCCAATTCTCTTCAACTCCGAAGGAAAATAGCATGGGATGAATGAGGATGATATACTAAGCCTTTTTCCACTATAAGTAGGATCTGCTACATGGATTCTTGCTCAAACCCATGTCGAAAGATTCGATTATTTTTTATGCTGGTCGTCGACTACCTAACGCAACCCCTGCAAGAGTGGTATTTGAACCCTGATCTTTTATATGGTAGACACACTGTACTATCACTAGACCATTAAGTGGGTACAAGGGTGGGATGAATGAGGAAATGGAAGATATTATAAATATATATAGCAAGCTATGATGAAACAAACTCAGCCATGGTCAATCACAAGCTCGGGTAAATGAGGGTTCCACGTTAAGTAGCCGCGTAAGAGAGACAAATTCCTAATAGTGTTCCTTTTAAGAACACTATTTAGCTATTTGTATCAAAACAGTTCATATATTTTTAACATGGATTCAAGTAAACATTTAGATTTTGTTAGGGCGTTTCCTACCGGCGATGGATTGCATCGCTCGAATGCAATGAGAAGTTGGCAAGGATGCTACATCGCTACCCGGAGTAGTTCAAAATTTGCAATTTGTATAAGGAACGTATGATAGTAAATAAGCTAGTTCCGCTGCATTGTCGTCTGGATGTAGTCCAAAATTTGCAAGGTTTATCACGTGAATGACGTATGTGAGTAAAGAAGGTAGTCCAAAAGAGGTTGCAATGGAGGTTGCATGCTGATATGTAGTTAGAATTTTGATACTTTGACTGGTAAATCGATGGAAAGAAGGAAGATTCTGATACTATGTCTCCAAAAGAAAAAAATGGGTTGGAGAGAAAGCAATGGAGATTGAGAAGGCATGCTTTAAACTTTGGTATTCAAGTAAAGATAAAGGCAGAAATGGTGTTGGAATGGTTGTTCATAAGAATTTGAAGGATAGTGTGGTTGAGGTGTAAAGATTCGAGGATTAGATTGTTTTGCTCAAATTAGTGCTCGAAGAAGAAATTTTGAATATCATCTCAGTTTATGCATCACAAATTGATTTAGATGAAAGGATTGAACAAGTTTTTGAGAGGATTTGGATACTATTATGCAAGGAATAACACAAAGAGAAATGATTGCTAAAGCATGGAGGAACCTCTACTTTCTACGTGATAAGAAATTTTCTTTGAAAATCAAAGGAAACTTTGACAAAGCAGCCGTGAGATCTGCTATGCTCTATGGATCAGAATGTCAGCATGTGAACTATAAACATGTGTAGAGAATGGCAGTAGCAGAAATGAAAATCCTAAGGTGGAAGTGTATACTTACACGTAAAGATTGGATTCAGATTGATGCAATCAGAAGGAAAGTTGGTGTAGTTTTGATCAATGATAAGATGCGAGAAAATCACTTAAGGCGGTTTGACCATTTTCAAAGGAGGTCGTCGATACACCTATCATGAGATACGAGTTTTTGGATGCTGAGTCCTCCAAGAGAGGGCGAGGAAGGCCCGAGAAGTGTTGGGTTGGGATGAGTTCCGAAGGGATCTTAGTTTTTTGGATCTAAGTCCGAGAATGATCCAAGATAGATCTGAATGGAGGCAGATAATCCATGTAACCGACCCTATTTAATGTGGGAAAGTGCTTTATTATTGTTGAAGTTACGATGAAATACAAGGATGAACTATAAAATTGTTACAAATATATAACATGTTAAAACATCTACTATAGCATGTTTCAAACTTATTTTCTAAATATAGCAGGTACAAAAACATGCTATAATTATACAAGTACGAGCCCACGCGAAAAATATACGATTTGTTTTTATGTAATTCGCGATTAAATGAACTGTGTTCACCTTATCTTTCCAGCTCTAAATCACATTAGCTTGAAACCATGTTGAAACCAATTTTAGAAGTCTAGTGCACATCCTTGCATTAAATTTATAGCAAAGATATCAAATATGAGTTTTAAATTTATGCATATTAAATTAGAATTAGTTATTTGATGGAACGGAAAACGATTCTCACGTCAAAAAGACACTGAAAATTACACACATCCTACGTGTCATGGGACTAACATACTTGTGATGATAGATCCATTGGAAGCATATTACAAGTTTGTGCATGATGTGACAACAATCATATTTAATTTTAAATTCGATTCGGTTGTACTAATACCAAGTCTTGAGACTAATCTCCTGCAAATTTAAGGCCACTTATTTATTTTGTTTGCACCCCATTCTTTCAATCCTCTACCCTCGCAGACCTTGTACACCGTTGCTAGAGCAACATCGTCATGCAACCACACCTCACACTTTTTCGCACCGTCGCCCTCTATCATTGCATGCAACCACACCTCAAACCTGTTGCAAACGGGAGGTGGTCCTCTATAAACAAAGGTTTAAAAAAATCTTTAAATCCGTACCAGGAGCCAAGTTGGGAGTATTTGGATACTCTAGATAAATTTACTTTTACCGAGAGTAGATAATAAAGTATAGATGAATGACACATTATTCATTCTATATGTGCTAATTATTTAATAAAAAGAAAAGATTCAAATTGACTGAGACATTAATGTCAAACTTCTCATCTCTTAATGTTTACTTTTCATAAAATTGGAAGGTTACTTCATATATTTTTACCAATTACAAATTTTCTTTTTAACATTGGTGATTATTTTTCAACACAAAAAATATTGCAATATTAAAAAGATCCATACTGCCACTATTATTTGATTGGTCAAAAAATTACAATAGCAAAAAAAAAGGTTGAAGATGGACAATATAGCATCCAAATATCCAAATGCTGGTGGAGGATGATTGACCATGTTATATGCATTTGTATCATTATGATATGTATATCCATATCCGTAAAAAAAATTATATTAGACATATGGATCCACAAAATTTTTTTTGGAAACAAATATGATTGTCTTTTACTGTTATGGATGATTACCATACAGATGATTCCGCAAACAATTACCATATTTCATATTCATATTTTTGAAGATACAAATATGGATATTTTTTTTTTTGCAATCAAATTATGGAAACAAATACGGATGATCTTTTCCAGTTAGAGATGATATTTTAATATGTGGATACCTACATATAATTTATGCATATATGGATAATATCATAATAAGAAACATGATTTCACCTTTAATATCAATATATGTCCACTATTGTATGTATTTCAATCAAAAAAATTTATGAAACCATTTGTTTAATGTTTAATATAGTATTTTTTTACAGATATTGATACATATCACAATGATACAAATGCGGATTATAGGAGTAGCCTTATTCAACCAATATATGGAAATCTATATGCTATGACATCCATCCGAAAAAATCCATTTGATGGGTACATACATGTAATTTGATTGTTTCATTTATAACTTTTTACCATTAGATACCAATGATGATATGAATCCATTTGATGCTGTATTATTTTTTGTGCATAAGAAAGTGAATACCTACATGAAAAGTGATTTGATGCTGTGATAGGAATCCTTTTTTTGTGCATAAAAAATATTTAATTACTAAAAAATATATAAAGTATCCTCAAACTCTGTAAAGTAACCAACATTAAGAGAGGAGAGGTTTGCCACTAATGTTCCAACTAATTTCAACCCTTTCTTTTTATGAGATGGTTGTCACATGTAAAAGGGATGTGGTGGCATTCATCTATGCTGTACTACCTACTAGGCTTCGTTTGATTGCAGGTGTACACCTGTATATCACTCGTTCCATCCCTCTCAACTTGGATTGCGATTACTTGTATTGACCCTATAATTTCTTTGTATAATGTTTTTAACTATGTTCAAATAAAATTATTAACACAAAAATATATTATAATCATTTAAGAAATTAATATAACACATAATCAATATCACGTCACATCACAATTATCATTCCAACCATCCAACCCTCCAAACAACTACTATTCACAGACCTCAACCCAACCCAACCCGATTACCAAACTGGCCCTAGGTAAAAATAGACTTACGCAGAGGATTCAAACTAAGTGGGATGGCATGTTGGATGTAGGTGCCACGGTGGGATGCCACCTAACATGTGAATAGACTTTGAGCTAGATTTTTAGGTTTGTATACTATCTTATCTTTTTAAAGAAGTGGGGTGTTAACACTTCGTATGATCAAACTGTAAGCACGCTTCATGGGCAGATTAGGTGAACCCGGACATGATGGCAACCAGTTGCACCCTGCACCGAACTACTCATCCCTGCCTGGATCTGCCTCTTAATTGCTGGGCTTTTACATATATGTCCCGCAAATATACCATTTATTTGTTTACCTTCATACTTTCTTTATATTCACAAAAGTACTCATACAACGCAGATATTTCACAGGTATGAGTTCCCGCTATCTTCGATGGTCTCCGCTTGAGGGAAAAATATATCTTTGTCGGAATCTCATTGTACTGATCTCTATACAACACTTTGAAGATTAAAAATACACTTGTGCATCCAAATCAATTGCTGAAATTGTTTTCTCTCGTCCTTTTCAAGACAGCTATAGAGTTCGACTCGTTCGTATCGTACATGCATACTCAATTTGAATCTGCAGATTTATTAGGTCAGATATCATTTTTTTGATAAGTTTTAAAGTTGGAAGTTTCGTCTCGTATTACGGCATTTGGCCTTTGTTCATAGTCTTCAACTGGAAACGTTTGTTAAAGGTCACTCCTTCTCCTATTGGTCCTTGCTAATAGACAGTCTGCAGTGAATGCTGACAAGAATTTTGTAGTTCGATCTGATTAGTTTAATATTTGCGTGATTGAAAATGTATACATGGGTTGGTTTCTATCTTTTTACTTGCTTAAAAAATTTCGAAGAAATTTAGGAATTTTTACACGACAGCCACTAAAATCGGTAGTTTTAAAATTTAAAGAACACTTGATATCCAAATGAGACAAACAGCTACTTTATTGGGAACGGATCGTCTGCTGTAATAGACAATTACAACAGGTGATGTAATCAAGGCAGTTCGTCGAATGAGAATCGGATGATCCTTATAGGAGGCTGGGGATAGCGGGTTCACATTTCGAGATAGGAGGCTAGTGATCGGACGATACTGCCATATACAACAGAGTGTGCTGCACAATAGACGATCCTTTCTATACTTTATTACGTGTAGCTTGTCATTATCTTTTCAACAAGTACAACAACATCCAACTCCAAACTCCGGAGTTGGATGTTACTATTATTCTTTTGGTTCTAAATATTTTACGGACCTATGCGTGTGCAAATCCCTAGATCCCTGTAGGTGTTTCTTGTGGTATGTTAGAGTTATTCAAATAACTTGATGATTTCAGTTTTCCTCTTTTCTGGAGTACACATGTCGGATTTTACATTCATCACACCATTGTGATCAGGGCAACGAGAGGAAATGCATAAATTCAAAAAATAAAATTCTATTCTGAAAAATTTGAAACAGTTTGATCATCTCAGGTGACAGATGGATCATTTTTGGCTTCTGACTGGAGTGATCGTTCGGTCCAGAGTGATTGATCGATCATTGCTGATCGATCAACCGAAATGGAGTGATTGATCAGTTGACCTGCTAGACCTGGACTGAAAAGTGAAATGGTTTTTTGAAATAGAAATATATAGAGAATCATGGATTAAGATGAACTAATTGATGTATATATCGTGAACAAAATGACAATTTCATATATTAAATAAATATGAAAAGTGTCCAGTTTCGGACGAATGGAATAATCCATGTGGTGAATCCCATGAGTGTTGCTTTGTGATATCATACACATGCAAATATAAATTAAATGCATTACAGGTTGCCAGCGATTATGTGGTCTGTTGTTCAGGCCCTGTCGACAACAGTTCCTATATGCAGGACTTTAGCCTTGTACACGTATGGATTTCCCGTAGTGAATGGGTAGATGGGATATGTACAATTAAGGGTGTTCAAAAATATCCGGATCAATGGGTACTCGATCTGACCCGTTCATTTTGACTTTAAACCCTCGGATACTCGTTTGAAAATGATGGATCGGGTACCCGCAATGTCATGACCCGTGTCCGATATAAAAAACTCGACGGGTACCTGCGGGTACCCAGTTGGAAGTTTCCACTATCAATTGATTCACATAAAAACAAATGGTTTGATACAAATACTAATATAGATATAGATGTTACATTATTCTTATCTATTTTAAAAATATAGAAATCAACGCGGATTTTACATGAAACTAGTACTTAGATAATGTTTGATATTTGGCTGAACTAATTGGTTCTCGGGATGCCGTTATTGAAGGAGGATAAAGACAAACTATTTTCTATATCCAGAGAAAAATAGGGATCCTCTAATTATTTTTTACCTAAATATGCTGTGATAAAAAGGGTAGTGTTCTGACGCGCCCTACACCATTAATGACTTTTACCAGTGGTTTGTAGATTATAAATAATAATTAAAGAATCGGATATGCCCGACGGACGTGTTAGAATTATGGTCATATATATTAGGATTGAGAATCTTAACGGGGGATGTAACTCCTAATCTAAATAATAATTGAATTGTCTTTTATTTATAGTCCTATTGAGAACATGATTATGGAGTTTGTATTTGGGTATATAAAGAAGGGGGTGGAGGCATTGCCTCAACACCACAGCAAGAGGGAATACCACAAGGGAAGAAAGAGAGAGAGAAGAGAGAGAGAGAGAGAAAGAGAGAGAGAGATAAGAGATCGCGGGAATGGGGAAAGTTGTACTCGTCTTCTTATAGCGATCTTTCTCGTGGTGGTGGTCGTTTGTATATCCGCTTCAATATTCGGAGAAGTTCGTATCCTCAATATCCGGTATCCGAGAGGAGACGATATCAGTAGATCGTGTTCCCGTCAACATGTACCCTAGTGTGTGAGATGAGTTGTGCCTTCTACATGCTTGCTTTGTTATGACTACATGTGTATCCACAGCTCTTCTACATTCTTTTGTTACCTTTACATTTGTTTTCATTGTTAGCGGTTTTTAGACAATTGCTTATAACATTACTCTTTGTGTGGACCACAATATAGATCGTGATGGTTTGAGCTTTACCGTCTATCGTACCAGATATGGTGCATTGTTTTTTGAACTATTTTTTTATTTAGGCCCTGTTTCGTTGGAGAATAACCCCTGGAATAATGGGCAAATTCTCCTCCCGACAAGGTTCCCAGTGGTTCGACTATTCCCCATTATTTCATCTTATTTCACTCTTATACCTATCTTTATCCCACCTTACCTACCTTTATTTCACCTTATTCTCCTTATTCCTATCCTCCAGCCGAAAAAAAGAATAGACCTTTATTCTCCTTATTCCCTATCCTTATTCCTGCTTATTCCCGAACCAAACGGGCCCTTACAGTATTCACAGTTTTTTATTTTGGGAGACACCATAGAGAAATATAGATTTGAGAGCATATTGTTATCGCTTCACATATATGCATGAAATATTTCATCTAGGCATGTAATTATATTAGATTTTTATGAATGATGATGAATGTAGTCTTTCATTTCTCCGCTTTACTATTATTCTTCTATTATTTAAAATTTGAATGTGGATTAATGTACATGAGTGGTTTTGTTGAAAATAAGAGATTCTATGAATATCAGATGTTGGTATCCGTGGCGTCCCCGCAGAGGGGAATGGATCCTTTGCTGCAATGGGGAGCCAGGAGACTCTGCAGTACCCATCTGAGCTGCTCGATCTTGATCGAGCGGTTCATGCGATTTCGTACGGTACGGACCTACAAAAAGTGCAAAACCGCGTGAACCGCTCGATCAAGATCGAGCGGCTCAAATGGGTACTGCAGAGTCTGCTGGGCTCCCCATTGCAGCAGACGATCCATTTCCCCGAAGAGTAGGGCGCCACGCTCGTTATCTACATAGTCTTTGAGTCAACAACCAACATCTTTAAGTGGATTTTGTTTTATGATTAACCAACGGGAAGTTGATTATGCGATTATCGTTGTCGATCGTTTCTTGTTAATGACACATTTTATTCATTAGAAGAAGACATTCGATGCTTCTCATGTCTTAAATTTATTTTTGAGCATGTTGTTTTCTTGCATGATTTCCCCCAACCATTAATTTCCCACATGACATGAGGTTCTTATGTAATTTTTGCCGTACTTTATGGTTTAAATTGAGCATAAATTTGGCGATTTGATATTGTATATTGCTCTCAAATCAATAGCAAAAGAGAGGTTGTCAATCGATTTTCGACCACTTATTTTTTGGACAACTTATTACGATATCTATGGTTAACCAGTATCCAATTTACCAATCGTCTCACTATTACTTCCTTGGAGCTCTTCCTTTGCTTTTGTAACGAGGAACTTAGTAATGCATCAAAATCTGCTTATTAGGAACCGACGAGCCTTCCAGTCGCAATGCATCTTATAACACACAGTAATATGAACTTTTGCCCCTTGAACTCTATAAACTTTGTAAATTACCTTCCCTATATTTGAAACATCAATATTCCTCCATCGACTCCGTAAACTTGCTAACTCTTACCTCACAAATCCCGTGTTTACTCCCATCTATTTTACCGTTAACACTAACCAAATTCTGTTAAGTTTTTTTAGCAAACTACTCGTTTTGTTTATCAAAATTACCAACAATACCCCCCCTTCCCTCTCCTCCTCATCCCGCCCTCCCACCAAGCATCGACCTCCTCCCTCTGCTCCACCCACCTCCCCGACATCTGGCCCCTCCCCGACCTCCTCCTCGAATGTTCGATCGGCGAGCTCAAGGGCCTCCACGCCGTGTGGTCAATGTTTGGTCGCCTCCCCTGGAGCTCCCTTCCCCTCTGTCTACCTCGTCCGCGACGGCTTTCTCTTCTTCCCATACCTCTCCAACAACCTCAGAGACAAGGCAGAGACCATCCTCGCCGACCCCGGTCTCCACCGCATCTTCGCGTCGGAGGGCATTCTTCTGATGACAGGGGAGACATGCAGCAATCCCGAGCTCGCACGTACGCTGGAGACGTCGGTGGCGGGTGGGCCTAGGCTTTGTACAACGGAAGCATCGGGGATGCCCTCATTGACGACGTGTGGGAGGGGGGTGCTGACTATGGAGGACTTGAGGAGGTATGAGGCCAAGGTGACGGCGACGGCGACGGAGGATGAGCTCCACATGGAAGGTGCAACGAAGAATCCTGAGAAGGTGACAAACGTTCTCTCGAGGAGGGAGACAAGGGATTCTGATTTGGGGTTGCAAGAAGAAGATGAAGTAGTAGACCGCATCTATGTATTTGTTTAGCAGATTCAAATATTTGATCAATCAGTTCAAGAAATCATCCCAAAAAAATTCAAAGAAATCATTTTCATGATCGAAAGGAATGGTTTATCTATGAAGATAGAAATTTTTTGATGATTTGATGGACAAATGGAGATGGGGAGAAGGGAGAGTAAATAAAGGTGATGAGGAAGAAAAAGAAGAATGGAGGAAGAAGATCCACCATCAATTTCACTTCTTGTTAGATTAATCCATGTTATTGACTCAAGTAAAAGTAAAAAATAACAGTAGGGTTTGTGGAATAAGACAGAGCAAGTTTACGAGGTCGATGGAGGAATACGGATGATGTCGAGAAGATAATTTACAAAATTTATATGATTTATGAGATTGCAACCGCCGTAATATTTCTTGTCCTCTCTCATTGGTCCATTCAAACGTATAGTGCACACCGACACTTGAATTAGTGAAGCAGAATTCGAAGTCGTTCGCCACCATCTCCACCATTGTATACAAGCCGTCTCTAAGAGCAAGGTGTTTCTTTATGAGAAGAAAATGATGCAACAATATGAGATCAATCACAAATTAATTAGGATATTTCTACACAATTTCTTTTATTTATCTAATTTTATCAAAAAAAGGTACGCATGAATGGGTACATTTGTAAGGAGACACACCTTACCTGCTCCATTTAATGACATGAAATCTATCCTATTTTTTGGACGGATTTAGGATTTAAACTTACTATCCATACAAGTGCGGGTTTCAGTTCGGATTCCCTCATGGGTACCCGAATCTGACTCCGCTACGGACCCTAAAACACACACATACATGTTTTATGTACATATACATGTAAATACATATACAAACATATAGACATTGTAACGTCACGGGCTTAGGTCCTCGATCCGTTATTGAGAAAAACTGGCTCTGACAACTTGTTGGGTTCGGATCCAAATTGAACAGTTGACAAACACCCAAAATGCTTAAGCTCAAGTTGATAAGTAGTAATCCCTGCCACATATATAATACACTCTCACACTTTGTGAGTTTTAGATGTGGGACTATGTTTGGGGGTATGGGTGTTACAACCTCCTCCACTTATATTCGCAACGTCTTCGTTGCGACATGACTCATTACTTATTCCCAGTGACAGTGGCGGTTGCACGCTCTGGGTAGCCATTTCCTCCCATCTCTTTATAGGGGTGGCTTCACCTCTCGGTAGCCCTTTCCACTATCAGAGGGGAATTGGCTCTGATACCATTTGTAACGTCCCGATCTTAGGTCTCCGGTCCGTTATCGATGAAAATTGACACTGACAACTTGTTGGGTTCAGATCCAAATTGAACCGATGACAACCACCCAAAATGCTTAGGCCCAAGTTGTCAAGTAGTAATCCCACCACATATATAACCCACTCTCACACTTTGTGAGTTTTAGATGTGAAACTATGTTTGGGGGTATGTGTATTACACACATACATGTACGCGTTTGTGTGTTTCACTTTATTTAAGATAGTCAAACCTAACCCATATCTGATTGCTTTCATCTCACATGTATAAAAATTTATATTTCCCAATCTCATTCACTAATTCAGACTCATCTGTCTTTTTTATCTCTAACACACACACACACACACACATATATATATATATATATGATCCAATAGAGACAAACTATCCAACTATATAACTCTAAGATATTCATGTACATGTATTGCATTTATTAAATGTCCCAACACTGACTTCACACATTATGTACATGCATTGCATTTATTAAATGTCCCAACACTGACTTCACACATTATGCATTACCTACTAATTAAATGTCAACGTGTTGTGCATCTTCAATATTACCATTCAATATATACCTCCAACATCCTCAAATAGTTTTTGCACTTAATTGATTTAAACGGACTCTATGTTGGATGTGTGTAGTTTCTATGCAACTTACTTTTATTATCTTTTAATAAATTGATGTGTTGGTATAAGGGTATTCGCATAAAACTACTTATTTAATAAATAGATGGATTGGATTTGTGTAGTATTTTATAAATAAGTATGGGTTTAAGAATATATTAAAATCCATCATGAATCCGACCATTAATAACCATAATTTTCTTCATATTGTGTTTCTCTTCCTTTTTCCCAAGCCGTCCATCTCCCCCTACCACACTTCTTCCAATCACCGACAACACCACAACTGCGCAAACAACAACTAGTCTTTGGAGCTCACCTCTTTTCCCTCTAGCAATTATTGTTTTCACCCAACTCCTTCATCCACCCAAGCTTTATCTATTGTTGTTTCAACTCCGACACTCCACTAACTTTCGTCATTTTTTTAGGACTCCAACTTTAATCCTTTAAAGTAGCAGTCACTGCTTCTACCACCAGAACATTAAAGAAGTTCTCAAATTTCATCAATTAACAGTCAATACATTCCACCCAGGGTGATCGTTTCACTGCTGCATGCTGCTCTGCTTCCTTGATTATTTCGCATCATGGTGGTTATTCCAACTCATCATATTAGTATGTCTTCAATCTTGACGGGTATTTTTTGGACGTTATTCTTTTCTTTTATTTGGCCTTCTATACATCTATCATCAACTTTTATCGTCGTTGCAGCATTTCTTTCGCAAAGTATTGGCTGAGTTGCTTTACATACCTCTGTTTATGCTCAATAACTCACCAATTGTCGAACTAGAAAAATTAAAGCACAATCTTTATAGCAATTTAATGCTGATGAATAATAAAATTGCACCGTCATTTAACGTCTCATTGTTTAGTCATTTTTTAAATATTAATTTGCATAAGTCAAGTCAGGTTATGTTTTTAAATTAATACCAATGTTTCAACATATCTCACCGACTATTCACATACCCACTATCCAAGGATTTAAATCAAACTTCATGTTGGTCCAATATCGATACGATATATCGTTAAAATATCATCCATATCGATGATCATTTATGAAAACAACCTTTTCAATTATATATATCATATCGCTCAATATATCAATCCCGTATTGATATCTATATATCGTCAATATATTACGATGAGGATGGGGAACTTGCACCAAGATGCATGTAACTTTACATGCACCGACGCTTATATCTTCTACATTTTTTTACTTTTTTAAAAAAATACCACCATATATATTCATCCATATATTTCTAATATTTCATTTGAATTTCGTCAAAAACAGAGACTCCTACAAAAATGTGGAAAATATTAACATCGGTACATGTAAAATTACATGCACCTTGATGCAAGCTCCCCATCCTCTATTACGATATTCGAATACTGTCCCCAACAGAACCAGTAATTTCTTTAAAATTAAAAAAAATATTGCTTTGATCACCTGTTCGAGGAGAGAGAGGATGGTTGTCGGATGTCTGAAGAGCGTCTCGGATCTTCACACCACGGTCACCGTTCGGCGGTAACCCACCCCTTGCCGTTGCCGTAAAACTAAGAAATCTCCACTGCAATTTCGACAAACCCAGGGGTTCCAAGTGTAATTTGACGTACACCAACCCGACCACCTTCACTTTTCTAACTTTCCAACCTTCCCACTCCACCCCCACGCCCCACCTCCACTCCTCTCCACCTCCATCCTTCTCCCCAAGATCCATCCGATCTCCCTCCCACCACCGCCACCACCCCCACAGCAACCACAATGAGCTCCCCGTCCTCCACCGTCTCCTCCCCTCGCTCCCCGCGCCCGCCTCTCCTCCACCACTCCCCCTCGTGGGACTCCATGCTCCCGGGCCCCCCGTCCCGCTCCAACGCGGGCTCCTCCGACTCCCACCCCTCGGGGCTGCTCGCCTTCTCCTCAGGATCCTCCATCGTCCTCGTCCACTCCCCCTCCCTCCAGCTCCTCTCCGTCCTCCCCATGCCCTCCCCCTCCCCCTCCTCCCTCGCCCCCTTCCTCACCTCCCTCCGCTTCTCCCCCCTCCCCCTTCCCCACGACCTCCTCTCCGCCTCCTCCCCCGCCTCCGACCCCCACCTCCTCCTCGCCGCCGGTGACCGCCTTGGCCGCATCGCCCTCTGGTCCCTCCGCTCCCGCCGCATCCTCCTCTGGCTCGACTTCGACCCCAACTCCCCCGAGCGATCCCTCAAATTGGGCGTCCAGGACCTCTGCTGGGTCCGCTCCCGCTCCTCCTGGAACCTCGCCTCCATCTCCGGTCCCTCCCTCCTCGCCCTCTGGGACGTCTCCACCGGCCGCTGTCTCTGGAAGCACGATGCGTCCCCCGAACCCCTCTCCTGCCTCCGCCGCGACCCCTTCGACTCCTGCCACCTCTGCGCCCTCGGCCTCCGCGGCCTCCTCCTCACCACCCGCGTCCTGGCCGAGGACGATCTCGCCGCCAGCCTCCTCCAGATATCCTCCGCCTCCGATGTCGCCGCTGAGGTGCAGCGCCTCGAGCGCGAGGCGCCCCCCTCCACTGGTGCCCCCGCTCTCGTTGCTTTCCCTCAGCTGCACGTCCGGTTCTGCTTCTCTCCGAGGTGGAGGAACATAGTTCATGTCGCGTTCCCCAAGGAGCTCGTCGCATTCGACCTGCAGTACGGGTGCGCGCTGTCTTCCGCGCTGCTGCCCCGGGGTTGCACGAGGTTCCTCGACATCGTGCCCGATCCTGATGGCGATCTCTTCTACTGCGTCCACGTCGATGGGAAGTTGAGCATATGGAGGCGCACAGAGTAAGTGCATTGTCAAGTGATAATCTCGGTTACTTTTTAAATCTCCATTTTATGTGTTGTTTGTTTAGTCCACCGCAGTGGAAGCGTGCAAATTTCAAGTAATGCAACTCTCCTAATAATGAAATAACAATCCCTCCCGATAGTACAACGTTGGTAGAAAGCTAGTTAAGGACAAGCTTAACCATTTCAAGGTGCCTAGTGGCTTTTCTGTATAGTGAGGAAATGCTGACCTTCCATTAAACCGTGAGGAACGAAACTTGCTGTTCTTGATAAGAGGATTGAACATATTCCATGAAACCTCTCAAGGTTCTATTTTCATATTGCTCAGAAGGAGATTATGCTTGATTTGGTCTTATTATTGAGGAAGATTACAACCTAAAAAATAAACGACGACAAACAGCGGAGAGATTTTTAACGAGATCCTACCAATTGAATCTATTGTGAATATAATCAACCATGGATAAATTAAAATGCAGTTGCAAACATTCATTTATAGCGCAATAACTGCTTCATTAATATTAAGAACAATAATATTAGGATTTAGGCAAGATCCGAGACAGGCGATTAAATAACCATTTGCAGCAACAAACTAAAGAAAGAAAAGAATTACTCTAGAGATCACTGAAGCACCCGCTAAGAATGGTCTTTAGAGAGGATTAAACCGATGCATAGGGTTTGGTTATTTGTTCTCGAGATACAATGACGACACGTTCAACTCCAGTGCACTTCCATCGAGATTATCCTCGAAAACACCTCATAGAACAAATAACAACAAAGAGAACAATGATATTCGATGGTGGAAAGAGATCAAGAACCAAGAATGTAAGACAGAGACAAAGTCACGTCTAGGAAGATATAAATATCATCGACGTCTCCTTGGATTTGTAACCATGTAGTAATAGGATGTTTGTAGGATCCCAACGCTCGGATTTTCAATGCTATGAAATGGTTGGAATCCGAAGCATCCAATTGGATTTCTAATGTACGGATTACAAATTGATATGGTAGATTAATTTATCCAACTTGTCAAACAAAATGCGCAGCAAAAGTGTCAAGATCTAAAATGACTCCTGAATTCGGGTCAGAGTCGAAGCTAGAGTTCTAGAGGCATGTGTATTTCTTTACCCTCCTCTCTACTATTGTAACGAGAGCTTGTGGAAATGACTTATATACAAGTTTACTAAAATTTTAGAACCAAGCAATATGGTTAAACTTTAACCCTTTAACTCCTCCATGTTTCAAATTTTAAATTGTAATTAATCAACAAAATAACTTTCCAAATTGAATCCTATTATTTGTAAATACAACAATTATCTACAAGTTAACAATTTGAAAATAAACTCAATGCGAAGCAATAGATTTCTTTTGAAAGCCGCACATTGCTTTCAGTAAAGATACTTTCTAATTTGAACCTCTACTTGAGTTTACTAGTTTCTTCTCAACACAAATGTAGTGAAGTATATTAATGCATGCGATAGTAACAACAAAGTGCTGTTCTTGGTGCTAACCTCAAGGTTGACGCACTAAAGGATATGCACCCTTATACTGTTTCATGAGTATGTTCAAGAAAGATCATCTTCCTCTAACTACGACCTACAATATTGCTCTCATAGGCAGCGTTCTCTAAGGAAGTACTGTTAACATTATATCTTAAGACTTGAACATATTTAGAACTTGTGCTTTTACTTTTCTTGTAGCTTAAAAGGTACTCATAAAAAATGATGAAGCTTTCTCCCACTATAAGTAGGGTCTGCTACATGAATTCTTGCTCAAATCCATGTTGAAAGATTCGACTATTTTTTACGCTGGCTGTCGACTACCTAACGCAACCCCCACAAGGGAGGATTTGAACCCTGATCTTTTAGGTGGTAGACACACTGCACTATCACCAATCCATTTAAGTGGGTACAAAAGATTGACAAAGCCTTCTCCTACTATAAGTAGGGTTGACTACATGGATTCTTGCTTTAATCCATGTTGAAAGATTCAACTATTTACGCTGGTTGTCGATTACTTAATGCAACCCCCACAAGGGGGGATTTGAACCCTGATCTTTTGGGTGGTAGGCACACTACACTACCACCACACTACTTAAAAGGCACTCATGCTTGTAGTACTTATCAGTTCTCCAAACAATTTGTTATTGCCACAATAAACCTACTTTGTGCGATCTCTACTCAGATAAGTTGGGTTGGTACTGTGTGTGAACTCCTAAAGGGCCATAGTCTGATTGTAGGCCTTGCCTTAAGGACTAAGATATATTAAGTCTCTTAGTCAATGGGTCAGCTATGAGATCTTTGGATCTATTGAAATCTACATCCATCACTATCCGAGTTGATAAATTCTTTAAGATTTAAGTCAGATTTGAATGTGTCTCCTTATTTTCTGATTGAACTTTGAACTTTTAGTCTTGGCAATTGTGGTCATATTATCACAATATATCGAAACTGCAAGTACACGCTTGGCTACCATGGGAATTTCAGGCAAAAGTTTTCTTTGCCATTGAGCCTCAATTCCAATTGTATGCAAAGCACACAACTTAGCTTCAATGATAGGCTGAGCTGGAATGGTTTGCTTCATAGACCTCCTGGAGACTGCATTGTCTTTGATGGTAAAAACATAACCACTAACACCACTCCTTTAATTTACCTATCTATCTTGCATCACAATGTCCTTCTAGTAGATAAGGATGTCTACCATAGTGCAAACTAAAATAAACAGCCCCCTTCAAGTATTGTGGCACTCAATTTAGAGCCTCCCATTGAGTACGATCAAGACGCCTTGTCTACCTACTCCGTTTTGCAACCGAGAATGAAATGTTAGGTCTTGTGCAATTTGCAGGATAGATTGAGCTTCCTATGACCCATGAACACCTGAGTTGAGACATATGAACTCCACTCTTATTCTTGTAAAGCATTTTGTATGAATCACGAGTGCTTACAACCTTGCTATCTTGATATTTAAATTTCATCAAGTATTGAGAAACTACAATTCCATCGACTGTCCTCATCAATTTTGAAACCGAAGGTCCCATCAGCAACACCTATGTCCTTTATCTCATACTTGCTACTTAAGGACACCTTTTTTTAATTAATATGTGATTCAAATAATAATACGTTGTCTACGTACATGCACCCGAAAATACTCATTATCTTCCACTTTGGAATAAGCACACTCATCAGATTCATGGACCTTAAAGTTATATGACAAGGCAATCTTGCTGAATTGTTCATGCCATTGTTTTAGCGCTTATTTTAATCCATAAAAGAATTTAACAAGCTTTTCCATCACTTCTAGGTGATACAAACGCATCGTGTTGATCCATATAGAACTCCTCAAGATCACCATAAAGAGAGGCGGTCTTATCATCTATTTAAAGGGTATAAATATCATGTACGGATAACATTGCGGTAAGATTTTGTATTGTAGTCATCTTGGTCACATGGGAAAATGTATCAAAATAATTAATATCCTTCCTTTTGCCTAAAGACCTCGGCAACTATTATGACTTTACACTTTTCAATTGATCCCTCGTGCCTAAGCTTTCTCTTAAACATTCACTTGTATCCAACGGTAGAGCATCCTTTAGATAAGTCAACTAATCTCCAAGTTCCAATAGTCGTAATGGAACTCATCTATGATTTGTGGCTTCCTTCCATTATTTTTACGGAACGGAAATTAGCGAATGAATTTTATGATATAGAGAGGAAATCTTAGAGGTGAAAAGAGGTTTTTCAGTTGGGCTACATATATGTCCTATTGAGATTACACATAACAATATAATAAAGACCGACATACGATAAATGCAATATTACTAACACTTCCCTTTTAGCTGGAGTATAGATATCTGTCATGCTCAGATTGGATGAACAATTCTCGTCCCATGCCAGTGTTTGGTGAATATTTCAGTTGTCTGTTCTGATGAATTGGCATGGGAAATATATATGAAGCCTTTCTGGATCATGTCCCTGGTGTGATGACAAATAACCTCAATGTGAGCAAACTTCGTAGTGGACTTTCTGTGCTTCGGACAACAAGTGTAAGCCGTATCAATGCAACTAATATGGCAAGGGATGCCCCCTTGCTGAACAACAGTCTGTACCTGGTGAGGGCTTCATGTCCCTAACAATCATTGTGACTGCATTGCATATATGTAGGATTGTCATGGTTGCTTTATGAACTGGCTGACTCTGTCACTCTGCTTACAACAATAAAGATATCATGTCTAGTGATTGCTACATAGATGTGGAAAGAAATGAATAACTTGTTTATTCATAGGCCATAGGGCTCCTTTATATAAAGGATAAGCCCTAGAGGGCAAACCATAAGATATATTTTTTTTGAGAATGAAAAGTGTGGAGTTTTATTTGAATCATAAGAAGGGTGGAGTTCCAAGTTGGAATCTGTCATGACCACATTAATTTATAAATAACATGAGAAAGAAATACATAGAAAAAGGAATAACATATGTAGAGAGGGTGCCAACGTGAGAAATTTCCTTGAGGCATCCCTCGACGGAGTGGGTTGTGAGCGGAGAGCGAGATTGGAGAGAGGGTGGGAGAAAGGCCTCCAAATGGAGGATGAGGAGCGTCTTTAAAGGGTGGTGAGCAATCAGAAGAAGTCTCACCTGGGGCCTCATTGCTTTCACTGTGGCATCAATGGTCATCTCACGGAGACCTGCTCTACAGAGGTTTGTTGTTTTGCTTATAAAGGCTAGAGTCATGATTGTGATGTTTGCTCGGAGCTGCATGAGCCCCTTGATCCTCGAAAAAAATCTTTCGAGGGTTGGATGGGATACGTTGAAGACTAACTTGGATGTTAACTGGGGCGTGATTGATTTTAGGACGTTTGCTGAGGTTTTAGGGGGATCCCTCAGTCGATCTGAGAGGAAGCTGGCTTCTTGGTTGGCACACCCGTGGTGGTTGACTATATATTTTTCTATGTAGAGGTGGAGGTTCGGAGAAGGGTTAAACCCTCCTTTTCTTGTGATATAGTGGCGTTGCGTGAGCAACTAATTTGTGTTCATGGTCTTTCTTACCCGGAATCATGGAATATCTAGTCAATGATGCATGAAGAAGGAAACTTTCGGCGGCAAAGAGCTCGGTTCACATACGGTAATTGTGTGGAGGTTAACCATGGGGTAATGTGCATGTGAAGTGTTCCATTGCTCTCATGCACCATGGAATGATTGAAAATCGAGCTTGAAGATTCGGCTGAAATGGTGTCAATTGGTATACGACATTGACTTTGTTGTGTTCGTCCTCGGGGGCTTGAAGTGGGTGCCACCTATGGTTGACTGCTTCTTGAAGATAGACCAAGTCATCTTTAAGTTGCATGTCTATGAGACTTACCCCCCTCCACTGCCTGTTTGTGCTCGGCGTACCCATATCTGAGTGTTGGTCGCTGCTGAAGGCTCGCTGAGGAAGATGGCAAATGGCACCATGAAGGCATCAACGGTGGCAAAATCTCTGGTGTATGTTTCAAGATCTTTGGATTTGACGGAGATGATTAAGGAAAGCGGTGAATAAATCTCGGGATTCCCGTCTGATAGTGATGTCGACCGCTAGGGTTTGAGCTGTGGACTAGCTGGAGACGAGATTGGCAGGGGATATTGTGGCATTGCATGATCCTTTTCTTAAACAAGCTTGGGTTTCTTCCCCTATTGCTCGCTCTGCCTTTTAAGGAGATTCTCGGATCCTCTTGGCTCGTCTTGAGTGCAAGATCCGTTTGTTGATGCTGTTTCGGGTGAAGCTCCTCTTGACCCATTTTCTGCTCTTGTTCAATCCCGTTTCGGATGGGGGTCCCAACCCATTTAACGCTATTGTGTTGACCTGAGTCGGTCTCTGAACGCATTGCCCTTGACCCCCGATCTAAAGGTGCATCCCTTGGACCAAAGTTCTGCAAAGTATCCATCATTGGTGGTGCTCCGTGCTCTTGGTCCGGAGCACCTGCGACCTGGGGGGCAACTTGCGATGGTGGTGAGGGTCTCTGAGCCTTTGTTGATTGGTGATAACTTTGTTCTTTTAGACGAGACTGGAGCTCTCTCCAAGTCCCATGATGGTGCTTTGTGACCTGCTACGTATGAGGGACATCGGGAGTGTCTTTTGAGAGGTTTGACAATAGTTCTCCACCATACAAAAAGTTGAAATGCTCTAAATCTCATAGAGGAAGGGTTGAGGCAACATCTATGGTTTTTATCAGGAAGCCAACAACCGTGGGATATGACTCAATGGGGGAAAACGTGGTACCGATGACCTTGGAAGACGGAGGAAAGTCTCATCCAGCAGATGCTTGCTTGGGTAGAGAGAGTAGTGCCTACCACAAGGACATGGAAGGTTTCCCATAAAGGTCTTCTCATGGAATGCAAGGAGGTTGGGCGACCTCGAGAAGCATCGGTCCTTGGGATCATTGTTATAGGGAATGATGAGCAGTGCATTCAAGTTGCTAAGGATTTCCTAGGTCTGCAGTTTGTGACCAAGGACCTTGGTAGTTTACGCTACTTCCTTGGACTGGAGTTTGCCAGGAACCAACGAGGTCTTGTAATGACCCATCATGTAATCTTTATTTTCTTTGTCTTCTTTATGTAATTCGCCCAACAAGTTACTCTCCTATATAGGAGAACCCTAGGGCTTCATCAACAAACAATTCATTCTTTCCTTCCACAAAAGCATATCGCTTTATTCGTGGACGATGAGCAATTGACTGGCGATATCGCCCATGACGCCATAATCATTTGGAACTATAAATTACCTCGGAGAGAGGATTTTCTTGTGGCTTACTCAGCACAACCACTTGCTTACTAAGGAGCGGCATGATAGTATACTGCATGCTGGGGACCGATTATGTGAAAGATGTGAAGGATGAAGACTTGGACCATCTCTTTTGCACATGTGACCTCTTAGCTCATGTTTGAAGTTTGGCGTGGATTTCTTGGCTCAAGGTCGACAATAACACTCTCTTTTTTACGTCCATAATGTCAGTTTGTGGCTGCTCGCAGGCGGACAATTCCTTCCCTTCACAATCTTGTGGTCAACACGGTGTGCTAGAAATGAGCTCACGTTTTGTGGCCAATGGTTTTACTCAAAAATATCTTGGAACATTGTAAGATCATTTGTACGACATGGTCAAATGTAATTTAAATTTTTTTAATTCATTCTGTGGTGGTACCCAACTCGGGATGCCACCCTTTTTCCTTCTAAAAAAATTTCGACCTTTGTTTCGTGAAGCAAAACTATCTCAACAACTCACCTTCCTCTATGTTGGGCCACGATGATTTCTTACATTCTTTGAGTGCACATTCATTTAGAAATGACTGTGAGACCCCTTGTCGAGAATGTAACGCTTTCATCACCTCTAATCCCTCTGGCAACGACGTCATTTTTACATAACACTCTAGAGGTCTGGCCTCGTAAACACTTTTATATTCACCACAATCTCTCGATCTGTTGCATGTAGGTGTGTGTCTCTTTGCATACTAACACCACAACAACCGGAAGAGCATCATCAACATTCCTTGGCAAACCCTCCACGTGTTGCCTCATCTTAGTGTAGTTGAGATACACATATTCAGCTTCTTCCAATTCCATTTTGCCTTTGTCAGCATCATCTTTCACTCGCTCTTAAGGATGAACACCTGCTTTACGCATCGGACTTGCCTCACATGCTCTGTTCATACAACGTAAGCGGCAACAACATATGGGCCTCCCACTGGCCACAACTCCAAAATGGAAAATAGAAGGCACACCTTTGGATTCCTCTTAGAAGCCAAACGATCCTCCATTCACCCACTCCTTGTTGGAGACCTTTGCCAATCCCAATCTGGGCCCCCGATAATGGGGTTACGTTGGAATGATTTTGAGTTTTAGGCAGATTCTCAAGCTGATCCAAAGATCCATTCGAGAGAGAATGCTGCATACTGGAAGCCCATAAGACTTGCTACACACAGCACATCAAATACCCCATTGTGTATGGTCTTTCTAGAGACATTTCGTCCACAAAAGTCAGAAAATGCTCCCCACAAAGATGTTTATGCTTCAGATTCTCAAGGAGACCCTTGGCATTCACCAAAAAAACCTGTTGCCCTTAGAGCACCATCAGTGCCAGCCACTTGCACCACCACCGCCTCACCAAAGGTCATCACATCGACCTCCATCAATGTTGTCGCACCTATGGGTTGAACAATAAGACATTCTCTGACAATGTTCATGAAATCGACCCCACGGGTCGCATATGTCTGCGCGGCATACAGACCGAACCGATTTCATGAATCGGTGCATTATGCGCCCTCTTCGCATATGTGGCCCGCATATACCCTGCATATGCCCCGCATACTTCTCTAGCATCTCCAACTTTCCAATCCTCTCAGTGAGATGCTTAATTCTGTAGATCAACCTCTTCCTCCATTCATTTATAAGAATATGACATGCATTTGTATGCAATTGCAATGGATTATACCATTATATACATGCAATGTCATATGTTTATCTCATTTATTGTTTTCGTGAGTATATGCCATCTATCGTCAAATATTTTAATATATGCCGATTGAGGTTTTGCTCACGTAGTGCATGCATGTGTAATGAATTTTTGTTATTACGATCATCTAATATGTGAAGTTTTTATTTTTTTTGAGGCTCCAAAAAGGGGGAGACACTCAGCGGTGTTCACCCCAATCTATTAATAAGAAACGTAAAGTAAATATACAAAAAACAAGACAAAAAACAAAAATCAAGATCCAACGGGGTAGTGCAAGGCGAACACCCCAAAAACAATAGAACCAGACCAGGGCTACCTAGTACACCGGTCTACCAAAAGTTTTTATGGGTAAATGTTTTTTTTTGTGATTAAGTGTTGGGCTATTAAAAGCATGTACTCAATCATCTAACATAAACTGTTTTTCTTATATCTTTTTTAACTCCACTTGGATACATAAATTCAGTAGTATTGTTATTCATAGATATTATTTATTTTTAAATTAAAAATTAGATAACCGCGTATACCCCGCATACTGCTTATTCAGTATTCAATAGCCTGTCCGAACGCATACACATATCGCTTTCCTGAACCTTGTTCTTTGACTTCCACTTGACATTCCCGGCCCTTCAGCCAGCATAACCCATATCTTAGGCGGATTGCTAGGAAGGAGGCTACTTGACTTCATCTCCAAAACCTTCTCCACATGAGCCAACTTTCAATGGATAAAGGGTTATGTCCTGACACCGCAATTATGTTACATGCAGCTGTGCAAGATTGGTATGCTTCGGATCCAATGACCCATCTCGTAAACACAGATGTCGCTAGATGACATGCTGTGGTGATTAGAGGATTGCGCAATGTCGTTGAGCGTTGTCACCTATTTTGCCATGCTATGCATCATCATAGAATTTTGACCGATCAGAACAAAATCTTAGGCAAAAGAGGAAGCCAAACCTTCAACCTTCGTAACCAAAGATACTTCCACATTTGCCATCAGACCTGGAAGAGGCTTGCCAACCTTCAACTCCGTCTTCGAGTTTCCTTCATCATTGAGATCATGACCAGCCGTTCAGTGCTTCTTCATCCAGATGCTAGACACCTTGCATTTGGTCCTCCAATGCCCTCCCATTTTATCCTTAAAAAGAAGAAAGCACAACACGCTCCCTTTGCAAATCTCGTGAAATGTCCCATCTTCCTAGCGCATAAGCAGAACTTCCTTGCTTCTTGCTCGACCCTGACCCCAGTGCTCTTAGAAGACGAAGTCCTCACCTTTCTCTTTGCCTGCCTGCTTGTGGCAGTAAACCTGTGTCCAAGGCTCACCAGTCTCCACCCTGCCTTCTCGTGTTTTATCATTCATGCCAGTGCGGCCAAACTTTTTGAGTTTCACTTTGACTATTCGTGGGCAATGCATGATTGAATTCAATTGTTACTATAGTGTTGTCATGTTAGTCAATGATTATACCTATACAATATATAAGAATATATGGGTTAACTATCATTTAAATCGGAGTATTTTAGATTAGTTGTCAGCATACTGTTTATTCTTAATCCACTTTGAATTTTGCAATTTCTGTTCATCACCCTGGATAGTTATGTTATTAAATGCAAAATACAATTTCTGTTTGCTTTTATATAAAACTATGCATGCAGCACCTCTGGATATATTCAGGTGTTCTTTTAGCAATTTCTTTACCAGATAAAGTGCTATATTTACTAAATTTTTGTCAGAGGTGAGCAGGTGAACGTACTTTGTGTGATGGAAGAGTTGATTCCTGCGATTGGTACTCCTGTTCCTACTCCATCTGTTCTTGGCATTGCTCTCTGCCTGTCAGAATCAACCGTTCAGAATATTGGCAAGCTTTGTTCCGATTTCTCGTACTCCGACTTGTCGTCTCTCAACTGTTCACCTGTTAAGCTTCACGATGGCGTGGTTGCATCCAATAAATATTTGTTATCGATAACTGATGATGGAAAATTGTGGAAATGGCTTTTAAAATCAGAGAGGACTGGAGTTATTCCGCAGTCACAATTGGAGAAGAATGAAGGCTCTGACAACGGAAAAGATCCTTCTCATTCTCCTGATGATTTATTTCAATTATTTGACAAACAAGAGCAGCATAGCAGCAGGAGTGCCAGCCGGATAAGCTCTAGTGTCACAGAATCAAAATTGTCCTTCAAGGTTGGAATCTCACTTCTGTTTAGTGTGTGCAACCTGTCACTACTTTATTATGGAAACTGCAAAGACAACAACACTATGTGTCACGCCTTTTTCTGTTAATTGGATAACAAAAATTGAAATAAATATGATGTCACTGTTCATCCTGGGTTCTTCAGAACTCTGATTATAATTGCAAGATGGACTTCCTGTAGCTCTTTCTGGTATTCGAAAAAATAAGTGTCTTAGTTTTCAGCTTTTAGGGAAAACTCAACAATGTCTTCCAGAATCATATTTTATCTTACTAATGCTCACCCCTCCTTCCACTCAAGTTCGCTTAATGCTCATGTATGATAAGAGTTAGAAAATATGAGAGCTGTAACTATTTGGGAGTAGTTTTGTTTTTTCCTCTAACCCTAGTTTCCTCTTATATGCAGAGAGGCTATGGGTCATTCTCAATATCTCATTCTCATTATTCTGTACATGATATTAGAATTTAGAGCAAAGGTCCTAAACCTGGTTCCATAGGAATCTCTTGTCCCACCACTGTCTTGCGTGAGACCTGTCTCCCTCATACTTAGTTTCAGATTTGTGCTGACCATTGTACTAAGTAGAGGACACACGAGCAACCCCTTGGTTGTTTCTTGTGTTTACGGTCCCATTGATGTTGGTATGCATTTGGAGGTGCGGTCAGGGATTCCTTCCATCTGAGAACGTTTCTTTTGGAACATGTGGCTCATGGGAGGAGTCTTCAATGTCACCCTCTTCTCGATAGATTGATTACAACTGCGAGGTGGGCATGACCCTAAGTCGACGGAGTTCACATATTTGGTAGGTGATCTGCAATCGAAGGTTCTTGATACTTTTGACTTGCGCTATACTTGTTGAAGTTTGGGCTCTCGCTCTAGATTGGACTGCATTTTGGAGTCTATGGAGCTTTTAGAGGTCTTTCCCTAGCATCATTCTCTCTCATTCGAGGTCCAGATTAGACCATATGCCCATTGTCCGGGTCTTTGAGGAGGTTTCAACTTAGACTTTTTAGATTTGAGAAGCCCCGGTAATTAGAAGACAACTTTGACTTAGTTTCAAAACACTGGAGATATGTGGTTTGTGAAGGTCTAGTCGCGACTCGTTTATACCATGGATTTGTGTCTTTGCAGAAACACTTAAGTGAAAACAAGGAGCTCAGTGAGATAAGGAATTGCTACCGGGAGGAGGTGTATGCGGTAATTTGCATGCTTGATGGTATGGAGGATTCAAGAGACCTCTTAGTGGAAGAGCTCGAGGAGAGCGTCACCTCGAGCAAGATTATCCATGAAGAGGACATGAAGAACATGATGTGGTGGATGTAGAGACCGCGATAGAAATGCTTGAAAGAAGGTGATGCAAATACGGAGGTCTTCCATATGGTGGCAAGTGGTAGGAGACATTAGAATATCTTTTGATCAACAATACTGAACGAAGTTTGGTTTGAGGAAGACCAGCAAATGGGTCATTCTATTGCAAGGTACTTAAACGAGATATCTCGTTGAATGCCTTGTAAGAAATGAAGGTTGCTGGGCACATGGGCCACCTCTATTTTCGACATACAGAGCTGTCATTTGACACGAAGATTCGAGCATGAGGAGATTAGAGCAACGGTTTTTGATTTGAGGATAATGCCTCTAGCCTCGATGGTTTTCCGATTTTCTTTTTCAGAGATGTTTTGGAATGTGGTGGGAGTTGATATTGTGGCTTTGATATATGAATTTGTTCAGAGAAATGCACGCTTTGATAGGCTCAATAGAGCCTAGTTGTTTTTGTTGCAAAAGAAGGAAGGGTCAGACAGGATGGATGATGCATATGAGAATTTAGGGAAGAATTGTTGAGAGGTAAGAAGAGAAGAAATTGGGGTAAGGGAATAGGGAGGAATGCGCCAAGTTGCATGGGAAGGGAGAAGATTAGTGATAACCGAATTGGAGAATTTGAGAGGAGAAAGAAATTCAAAGGGGAAGAAGGTAAAGGCAAAGGCTATCTTACATTAGGAGTAGGTTGCCTTATATATGGAATTAATCAATTAAGAAAACAACCTTTAACCCAAAAGATACATCGAAACCAAAAGACACATCCATAGATTATATTGGACTACATATTTTCACAAAGAAGAAAGCTATAAAATCATCTAGATACGAGGAATTGTGATGCTTTAGGCTTGTCTATGTACTCTAAATCTTCTTTGTGAAAAGGGGTTACTGGGGACATTTTGTTGATTTTGTTGGGAACACCTCTACACCACTATCCGGCCATCTTCACTTATTTGGAAGCCATTTGTCCATGAAGCTTCTCAAATGGTCTATTAAAGTTGATAATTCTGTTGAACTCCTTCCACTTGTGCATCTTGGATCCTGATATAATCCAACGGGCTAATGCACATTTTTAGTTACTGTAGAAAATGATAATGCAAAAGCATATCAGAAATAAAAAATAAAGAACATGGAAAGAACATCGTGATTTTAAGTCAAACCCTACTCCATAAAGTGTAGGATAAAACTACGGAGAAGGCCTCTCAAAGGACGTATGTGTATATTGAATTCTCTCTCAATTGTTATAATGGGTGTGTGGCTTATTGCCTCAAAGACCGATCGGAGTCCCACTAATAGTAGATGTAGGACTACCTGTGGATGTGGTAATTGGATACATCTCTGCCTATGACATATACTCTAAGTCTCTAACGTTCCCCCTCAAGGTGTAGCTTGAAATGCTCAGCTAGGACAAATAGAAAGAAATCACACTCACATAATACATGTCACTACGAACAACAACTCAACACATACTTTATTGGCTTCCTGTTGAGGACATTGCTTCTCATGCCATGTTGGTGAGGAGGAACTGAAGGGATGGAGTGTGACATGAATTGAGTCTCCTCATCGGAAAACATGTGCTCTATACTGCATTTGTCAGAATCACTGAAACCAGAATGAGTCTCTCCCTGGAGAACTCTAGCCCGCAACTGCTCCATCTCTCTGAAGGGCTAAACTGGAAAAAGCCATAGAAACATCATCACGGGAGGAAACAATCGCTGGAGAATGGAGTCTGAAAGTCTCCTCGTCGGAGAGCTGGGTCTTTCTCATACTGGCTCAGAGAATGTGATCTCTACTCTGGAGTCCCTATGGATCACATGAAATCTTCGAGTCTAAATAAAAGACGAGGACCTCTCAAATATTGATCACATGCGCATCAAACTGTAGACTCAGAAGCAATATGAATGTATAGTTTATATCTGAACTGTAGAATCTGAAATATGTTGAATCTGATCTGTAGAACTCTACAAAATTCTCTCCCTTTCTCACAGACCGGTCAGAATAGATGACATCGACCAAGTTGGGACGAGACATGAATATGGGAAAAAATCAATCTCAAAATCTCAAAAAATTTTCACGGCTATTTCCCTTTTTCTTGTAGCCATCTCAACGTTTTTTTTTCAATTTTTTCTTTGCTTATGGCTTTTCTCCTTTTTGTATGCTTGCCTTTCCCAAATATTTTTTTTCTAAAAATAACTCAAGGCCCAAAGTGGACCCACAAATCTCCTCACCCTTTCTTTTCCCTCTTTTTTGTGCTCTCTTTTTTTAAAGCAGCCACAACCCACCTTTTCCCCCTTTTTATTTTCAAAAGTAGGCCCGTTGGGCCTCAAAGAAACAAAAACTCCCATTTTTTACATAGCAGCAACCCAATTGATGCCTTAAATCCGCACCACCTTTTCATTTGAATGAAGGGGTATCAGTCCCCTTCTTCTGCCTTCACGAAACGATGGTTTCCATCGGGGAAACCCTCTGCTGGAGCTGCCGCCAAGAGGAGTTCCACAAGTTGGAGGCCTTGACAACCCACCTTTTCCCCCTTTTTATTTTTAAAAGTAGGCCCGTTGGGCCTCAAAGAAACAAAAACTCCCATTTTTTACTATAGCAGCAACCCAATTGAGGCCTTAAATCCGCACCATTTTTTCATTTAAATGAAGGGGTATCAGTCCCCTTCTTCCGTGTTGGGAAAATGAGAATACTTGTTTATTCCATACGCCCTAGGCTCTCTTATATAGGGGAGTAGCCTATGGGTTAAATACATAAAGAGTCCACCATGAAAAAGAAAATATGAGAAAGGTACAGACGAGAATATCATAGACTAAAATATATCTCTACACTCCCCCTCAAGATGGAGCATATTTTGGGTCACGCGGCGCATCTTGCTCATGATTGGATGTTGGGATAATTAGCGTCCTCTGATTAGGTTGGGATCTTCTCGATTCCACTTCTGTCTTTCCTTCTACCTGTTCTTCTTCTTCTTGTCTTCTTGTTTAACGTTTCCTTTTAATAAAAGCTTCGGGGACGAACACCTTGCCGTGTCTCCCCCAAACCGTTGGATTTTCAAAAAAAAAAAAGATGGAGCATAGATATCAATCATGCTCAGCTTGGACGAACACTTCTGGAACGGCCCTCGAAGTAATGCCTTGGTAAAGATGTCTGTAGTTTGGTCCTCTGAGCTAACATGGGATGTAACAATAAACCCCTTCTGAATCGTATCACGTATGAAGTGACAATCAACCTCAATGTGCTTGATTTGTTCATGAAATGCTGGATTATTTGCAATGAATAGAGCCGCCTGATTGTCACATCCCAGAGCCATAGGAAGCAGGACTTCTATATATAGATATGTAAGCACAGTCTTTACCCACATCATTTCTGTACTGACCTGGGCCATAGCCCTATATTCAGACTCAGCACTAAACCTTGCTACAATCGTTTGCTTCTTGCTTCTCCATGAGACTAGAGAATCTCCAACATACACAGCAAACCTAGTGGTGGACTTCCTATCCTTAGGACATCCTGTGTAATCTGCATCTGCACATGCTAAGATAGTAACCTCCTTGCCTTTCTTAAACAACAGACCTGCACCTGGAGATGACTTAAGGTACCTGAGTATCATATGTATATCATCCATGTGTACCTGACGTCATTGCTCCATGAACTGGCTTACTCTACTCACAGCAAAGGAGATATCGGGCTGGTAATAGTAACATAGAGAAGCTTGCCCACCGGGCCACTAGTTCTCTGTACCTTCTCCTATCCACCTCATCAGTGTCGTCATCATATAATTTCATACTGGGATCCATAAGTGTAGTGGCAGGTCGGCAACCAAGCATTCTTGTTTCACTCAACAGTTCAGTGACACATTTCCTCTGGGTCATTACCAACCCATGAGGATTTCTGGCGAATTCCAGTCTCAGAAAATATCTAAGAACTCCAAGGTCCTTGGTGACGAATTCACGACCCAACATTTCTTTTGCCCCCTAAATTCCCTGTTCATCATCACCTGTAATCAAGATATCGTCTACATACACCATAATTTCAATAATACCTCTGGGTGTCTTCTGTACGAACAAGGAATGATCTGCATTAGAACGTCTGTATCCCTGTTTCTCAAACAGGTTTGAGAGCTTCTGGAACCCAGCTCTGGGGCTCTGCTTAAGGCCATAGATAGCCTTATGAAGTCTGCACACCTTAGGATACTCCCCCTCAACAGCAAAACCTGGTGGCTGTTGCATGTAGACTTCCTCCTGTAAGTCACCGTATAAGAATGCATTCTTCACATCTAATTGGTATAGCGGCCAATCACGAGTAACCACAACAGAGAGGAGAATCCGTAGGGTGGAATGGCGAGCAACCAACGAGAATGTATCAAGATAATCCACCCCACATGTCTGTGTAAAGCCACGAGCAACCAGGCGTGCCTTGTATCTGTCAATGCTGCCATCTGCATTCTGCTTAACTGTAAAGACCCACTTGCAGCTAACTGTAGACACATCAGTAGGTGCAGTAACAAGGCTCCAATTTCCTCTGGACTGAAGAGCAACCATTTCTTCCTCCGTGGCTAAACGCCATCGACTATTCTTCAACGCCTCTTGGTAATTCCGTGTAATATCCACCGCTGATAGTGTATGACGCGCAGCTGCGCTTCTGCTTTCGAAGAGCAATAGGTAGATCTAAATCACCTGCCTCCTCATCTGGCCTCTGTAGCACATCCTGCTCAGGGAAATCATCAGATCCGTCAATATTAATATTCTCAGAACATACCTCAGGCGAGCTAGATGATGAGCGGTGACCATGAGCAGAAGCATGTCGACGGGTATAGTAGAATGGCAATGGTGAAACATGCACAATGACAAGAGATGTAGAAGATGGTAGCGGTGGAGGTGGTAGAGGTGATGGTGGTGATAGCATGTATATAGCATCAGTAGTGTCAGAGGAATACCAACTGATCACCTGTAGATGAGAAGTACATAACAGATTCGAAAAAGGTAACATCAGCACTAACAAGACACCTCCTGCGCAATGGATCATAAAACTTGTACCCCTTCTGTGTTCTTGAGTACCCGACGAAGACCCACTTGACAACCCTAAGAGAGAGCTTGTCAATCCCTGGAGACAACTGGTAGACAAATGCAACCGAGCCAAACACACGAGGAGTGAGGGAGAACAATTCTTTGTCAGGAAAAACAAGAGAAAGGAATCTTCTCACCTAAAGAGATGACGGCATACGATTAATGAGATAACATGCCGTAAGAACAGCATCGCCCCAGAAAGAATGAGGGGCATGACTCTGTGTAAGAAGCGACCTGGTGACATCAAGTAAACGACGATGTTTCCTTTCAGCAACCCCATTCTGTTGGGAAGTATAGGCGCACGATGTTTGGTGGATAATCCCTTGAGATGAAAAATAATTGGAGAGGGTATGAGTACAAAATTCCAGTGCATTATCACTACTCACAATTTTAACAGATGCGGAAAAAACATTACGAACTTCATTAATGAAATTGATGATAATATTCTCCGCTTCAGATTTATTCTTTAACAGAAAGACCCACGACACATGAGAGAAATCATCCACAATAACTATATAAAACATGTGTCCCTGATGATCAGGAACACGACTAGGACCCCAGATATCGACATGAAACAACTCAAACTTGGAGGTACTACTTCGACACTGACGACTGGGAAAGGTAGACCGATGATGCTTTCCCAACTGACAAGCCTCACATTGGATGGACGTGTGAGGTGAAACTTGGGGTAACACATGACACGGTTTCTGAAGCGGTAGATGTCCAAAGCGCAAGTGCCACAGTAATGGGGAGATGGATCCTGCAGGTAGAGATGAGGTTCCAGCATAAGGGGTCCGACTATGGCGAAAGAGGCCGCCTTGCTCATAGCCACGTCCAATCACGTTGCCCGTAATGATGTCCTGAAAAATGAGAGAAGATGGATGAAAAATTGCTCGACAATGTAAATCCTTCGTAAGTTGGCTAATGGACAACAAATTCATCGAAAAATCAGGCGCATGTAACACGTTCTTGAGATGCATGGATGGTGTCAGTCTAATCTTCCTCCTGACCAGTAATCGGGGAATGCGTTCCATTAGCAATAACCACAGTGCGGCCTGGAGAAACCTGTCGGTATCCTGTAAGTAGACCTTGATCACCACACAGATGATATATGGCACCAAAGTCCATAATACACTCTAAAGTATCTGATCCACTACTGCTAGTGAATGCATAAGTGCTACCTGATGTACTGGTGGATGCAGAAGCAGCAACGTCGGAGTGACTCTCAGAAGTAGGCGCTGATGCAGCGGGACCAAATGGAGGAATAATGCCCCTTAGACGGGCTACACGATCATCAAAGCGCTGATCCATAGATGAAGCAGATGGAGGCTCAATCTGTTCAGCTACTCGTGCAGAAGCAGGAAACCCATGTTTAGAATAGCATGTGTCTTCGGTATGTCCAGAACGATGGTAAAAAGTACGTGATGGCCGAACATGGCCTCCTCTGCCCCGAGGTCCACGACCACGGAACTGATGATGACCCCCATGACCTCGATTGGCTGCCATGGCTGAGGCGGTCTGATTTGTAGTAGATGAATGAACAATGATATGACTCAGCCTATGAAAAACTTCCTCCATAGGAGGAATAGTGGAATCCGCCAAGATCTGGGAACGTGCTTCCTCGTACTCTGTATCAAGGGCAGCCAGAAAAACACCCACCATAGTGGAATTCCGATAGGTCTTCTGTTGCTCTGGAGTGGTTGTGAGAGGCATGAAGCTATAAATCTTCTCAAACATTCCACGTAAAGACGTGTACAATGAGTGTAGAGGCCGTCCATTCTGCTTGATTGTAAAGATGTTATGCTGATGTTATAGAATCTTCGTCTCATTCTTTGCCTGTGAATAGGTGGGAGTCAGTATGTCCCACATTGCTTGGCAGTGGACTGATGGAGAATATCGCTAGCAATCTCAATTGCTAATGTTCCGGAAGGCAGACTTTGGCATATACGTCATCTGCCTCTCAAGAGGCATTAACCCCTGTCTTCTCAGCATGCTCTTCCTCAGTAAGAATATGCTTCTTACCGGTTGACTTCATCATACTCATGAACTGCATGGCCCACAGTTTATAATTTGAGCCATCCATCTTCCCAATAGGCGCTGGACCTGTGAAGGTGCCTGTAGATGAAATATTTGCCTTGCTTTCTGAAATATGATATTGGAAGACTAGGGAAGTAGACTGAAGATATGATTGTCTACACAGACATTAACGGGTTTAGTTGCATGTGTAGACGCAAGCAACCAAACCCATTAATCTGGAAATGCATGCGCGGAACGAGGCTGGAGCCGCACGCGTGCTGGCCTAGGGCTGCACGCGCATGGAAATCACACGCGCAGATGCGCGTGCAGGATCACGAACAAGGGCACGCATTGAGGCGTGCACGACACAGCTTCACGCACAGAGTTTCACGCGTACAGGCGTACATCTTCATTTGCACAGGTACGCAGATGCACAGGTTCACGCGCACAGGCACACAGCTTCACGTGCACTAGCGCACAGGCGTACAGGCTTCACGTGCACCAGCGCGCAGGCGCACAGACACACGTCTTCACACACACAGGAGCGCACTCCTACGCACATGCACATGCGCGATCGAGCAGGCACGCACAGACGCGTGCACAGACGCGTGCGCCATCGAGCAGGAGGCGGCGTACAGGAGCGCCGACGCCGGGGCGGAGCGAGGCGGCACGAGGCGCGTGCGGAGGGCTTGAGGGTGGAGGCTAGGGTTAGGGTTTGGTTCGAGAACTCCAGTCTAGGACTGTCACTCTGATACCATGTTGGGAAAATGAGAAAACTTGTTTATTCCATACGCCCTAGGCTCTCTTATATAGGGGAGTAGCCTATGGGTAAAATACATAAAGAGTCCAACAGGAAAAAGAAAATATGAGAAAGGTACAGACGAGAATATCATAGACTAAAATATATCTCTACATTCCGCCTTCACGAAACGATGGTTTCCATCGTGGAAACCCTCTGCTGGAGCTGCCGCCAAGAGGAGTTCCACAAGTTGGAGGCTTTGAGGGGAGTTGCACGGTACTTGGAGGGGAGTTGTTCACCGAATTCTTTGATCACTATCGATGGAGGCGATGGGGATGCCTCATTAAGATGCTGCTGAAGTTGCAGTGCATCTTGCACCATCGCCAGGACAAAGAGGAGGGGCTCTTTGGGCACCAATGCACGAGGGAATGAACGAGATCGTGTGCTTTGGGGAAAGGCTTTGCTTGAAGGTGGATAAGGCAATGTCGCCTAGAGTTTGTGCCTGGGATTTGGGCTGAGATGCCCTTGCGATGAGGCAGCGCTGGAGAAGAGAGGAGTCCTGCGCTTCTTTTCTTCTTCTTTGATGGAGTTAAGGTCGTGAGGGTATGCCTCCTGGATGCGCCTACTGCGCTTATGCGATGGAGCGAGCGAATCGGCCTGATTGCTCCTTACCTTTTTGCACTTTCTTCTTCGTGAGAAAGTTGGGGATCTGCTGGAGCCCTTGATCATCTTGCCAATCAACTAGAGAGAGAGAGAGAGAAAGCACCATCATTTTTCTTCTTTGATGGATTTGTCCTGGAATCGTGCTAAAGTTGCACGTTAGAGATGCGATCTAGGGTTGCATGTACACAGAACCTTAGTTTTTTTGAACATTGATGAAGATTTGAATGCCAGGAGCTCGTAGGTCTTGATCTTCTATAATTTGTGCTGAAACGCACACATGAAATCCGAAGGATTTACGCACATGATTCGTATGCGTGGGAGTTTTGTACTGAACTATGATTGGAGATTCTCATCGTCAGGGGTTCAGAATGAACCCCCGCTAGAACTCATGTCATCATAGAATTAGGGTTCAAAAACCCTGTATTTTTTGGAATACAAATAGATCTTCGAACTATATATGAATATGAATTATATATGAACATGATAAATCTCCAGAATAATATTTCGAGAACAATCAAGAATCGAGTCTGCTCCATTAATCGAATCTCGAATAAATAACGAACGAACATAAAGTATATCTTCATGAATCGAACCCACACCATATAAAAACGATAATGCGAAAGGGTAATATCATAGATAAATAAATATAGAAATAGTGGAGGAACATCGAGATTTTACCTGAAACCGTACTCCATAGGGATCAGGATGAAACCACGGGAGAAGGCCTCTCCTCTCAAGGGCCGTATGTGTATATTGAATTCTCTCTCACAACTGTTACAATGGGTATGTGGCTTCTTATATAGCCCCACAGACAGGTCGGAGTCCCACTGATAGTAGAAGTGGGAGTAAACTTATGAATGTGGTAATTGGATCCCTTGACCCTGGAGGGATCCAATTACCCATATCTCATATTACACATACTCTAACAATTACATACAATGGAAAAAGCTAATATTTGGCATAACCGTCCACAACTACTACTCTTGGATCTATTTCTCTCCACAGATCTTTGTTTCCTCACTTTGAGCCACCACTTGGTAGTTTGTTCTCTCTATAGTCTTCTTTGGTGTGAGTTTCTTACATCTTCCAATTTGTCCAGTTTGGCCACCTCTATTAAGGAATCGACCCTTTTGTTTCTTTTTCGCAGATTCTCCCATGTAACCCAGTAGGAAGTCTCTTAGGGAAATCAATTTCTTTGCTGAAGGTTTAGCCGTACCATTTACAGCTCAAGTTATCTTGTCTACTGCTTTGAGGGTTCTCTCTCCCAATTGTGGCGTTTTAAGGTCGGTCCTTGGGGTGGCGTGAGCACACCATCAGATTCAAGGGCCAAGAGTCTCCGAAAGTAGAACGCCGTCTAATAGACCCCCTGTTATGCTCATTGTTGTAAAAGTCGACCGACTAGGCTGACTCGTCGTTCTGACTAGTCAAGTCGGGGGGCAGTCGACTCGACTAGGCCTAGTCGGTCATTAGTTGGTCAACTCGACTAATTGGGCCGACTAGTCGGCCAACTACTTGGCCGACTTTTACATGGAGATTTTGTATTTTTTATTTTTTTAAAAGCAAACTTCTTCTAATATGCTTAATGTTATATTTAAAATTAATTACTTTTTTTTCATTATGATAGTATATAAAATGTACAAATCTATGCAAATATATATGAATATATGTATAAAAATTATTTATATATGTAAACAATTTAAAAAAATTCAAAATTGACCAACGGCCGATTAAATCCGTTTAGTCGCCCGACTGCCGATTAATACTTAGTGACTTCACCGACCGAGTATCGACTACCGATTTCTGCAACCTTGGTTATGCTCATCTCTTACGTCAACTCTTTGATTGCGATACCCTCACTCAGGTCCCGCTTCTTTGAGTAGATGGAGTGTATGTGGCAAGCAATTGTGCGTTCCCATTACTTTAGCCGTAGTTGCTTCTCCATCTCTTGCAAGAATGGTACAGGAGTTGTCCTCGACGGGATTTCTGGAAAGAAAATAGAGGCAGTAGGTGTGTTGCACTGTGGATTTGCCATGCTTCTTCCATAACCTCTTTGAAACTTGTTGTTGTATGCATCTGAGCTCCCTTAGTCTTGAATCAGTGTACCAAAATTTTGATTGGGCTTTCACTTTAGCTTGAAGCCTCTGATAAAATGGCAATTA
Source organism: Ottelia alismoides (assembly GCA_037367405.1). Taxonomy (NCBI): domain Eukaryota; kingdom Viridiplantae; phylum Streptophyta; class Magnoliopsida; order Alismatales; family Hydrocharitaceae; genus Ottelia; species Ottelia alismoides. The sequence goes on from JAZKJV010001055.1 coordinate 68,311, forward strand.
TATCTGGGCTCTTCTTTAGAGAAATATATACTCAACATTTTGGTGGTGGCCAACCAATGTGGGAGAAGCTAGCTGGCGATACTGGATAAACAGTGACGGGACACTTCTGGTGAAAAATAAAGTGAATAAATTTATAATTGTCATTCTTCAGTGTTATTTGAATCTACAATCATACACTGGATTGTGTATTTTGTTATCCGTAGTCTGTTACTAATGCTTCCATATAATAATAATCCATTAACATACCACTTATTAACTTGGTTGCTAGTCAACTATGCCACTATTTATAGAGCCAATCTTGCAAATATGGGAATATTTTGACTCAAGTTAACTTGCAGCATCATATTCGAGGAAGAAACAATTCAAATGGGTTGTTGCCATGGCCTAAATGTTGATTTTGCTAGCATTTCACTAGCCTGGGTCGCTGATATTTCACCAAGTCGACCAAAAATGGGCAAGTACACATGGAATTAGTTTTTTCTGGAAATTAATGTTTTCAATGTGTTTTGATCAATAAATAAGATAAAAATACATTGATAGAGTAATTATGTAAATACAAGTTTTGTATTAGTATTATCATCATAATCACCATACATGCTGATACGGAATACTGAGTAAGGCATGCAACAAGAAGTTTGATTATCTAGAATGCGTAAATAAGTCGAAATAACGAATAACACACTCTCACAAACTCAAAATTCATAATACACCAATGTAGTAGTAAGAATACTTACCCCATAAATTGGTTGAAGAGAAATTCATCAGAAGTCAGAAAAAGTCTACAATTAAATATAACTATATGATAAAAAAGATAAAATAAAAAACCTATACTGAACACATATACACTATACTACATTAAGTACATATGTCATGAACTTGTTGTTGACAATCTCGTGGCTTCTTAAATCGTAACCTATATGTTTGATCAAACACATTGTAGAGTTTATGGTGCAACCTCGAGTGTTGGTGGGTGCATCCTGCTGTTTAGACAGAAGTCTCGCTGTTTGCATATATGATATATATTATGACTAAGATATCTTAAATTGGAAGACAACTTGGGCGATATGTGCAAAATGGGACTCAAATTGACGACATCTCTTTTCAAAGTTGAAAAAAATGGTGATATGTCCCTGATCGCCGACATATCGGCGATATATCATCGATTCCTGAGAAAAAGAAAGCTCTTTCGAAGAAGTATCACATAATTTCGTGCCGTGGTTGTTGCATTGACAGGAAGCTTAAGGAGGATTTGATTGCTTGCAACTAATAGTAGTGGTTTCTTACTGATGATAGTCAAATTGCACCTTAATCTTGAATTTGCACTCTTTCTGCAGGTTAGCTTAATTGGGCAGCTTCATCTTCTTTCCTCAACTGTGACCACTCTAGCTGTACCATCTCCCTCTTTGACTGCTACTCTGGCTCGTAATCTCTGCGCCTTTATTATTTGTCACCTTTTTCATTCTCTTAGTTTCTAATTAAATGTTACTGTAATAGGTGGTGGTAATCATCCAGCTGCAGCAATTCCACTTGTGGCCTTGGGAACACAGAATGGTACACTTGATTTGGTTGATGTTTCTGCAAATGCAGTTACTGCCAGCTTTTGTGTTCATAACAGTGCTATTAGAGGATTAAAATGGCTAGGAAATTCACGATTGGTCTCATTTTCATACCATCAGGTACGTGAAATTTTATCAAACTATTATTCAATGGTATCTCTTTTGAGGGCGTATATGGGGAATGAGTCAGTTTCTGTCAATTTCGTGGTTTATCTGGTTTGATGAGCCACAAATTTTATGTTCTGCATTTATACTGTATAAATTTTTGGTCTCTTTGGAAGGGAAATTTAGTTGGATTAAAGACTTGTTGCTAAATTAGGTCAAAAATCCCACTTAATGTATGAAAATGCTGACTTTGGTCTTATTTTTTGTAGGACTTTCACAAAAAAAGAGGTAAACCTAGGGTTTTTTTAATATATTATTTTGCAGTGGAAGAAGTCTTAGCTGCTTCATTCCATTGAAGTCTAAAATATATTAGGAAAATCTTATGCTTGTATACTGGAGCGTGGTATCAACTTAGGATTTAAGCAGTTAATGAATTATTATAATCTTTATAATGCCTAACCAATTTCGAAAATCAATCATGCTCTGATAATAAAGGTAATTTACATTATTATTTTTTGAAATTAAAAAGGGGGGAAACAGACTTAGATGTCCTCCCCGTCAAATTAGTTAATTGTAAAAGATCCAGTACAAGAGCCAAGACTCGAGGATAGTCTTCACATGATGAATAACATTTTTGACATAACAACATTTTGCACATAAAATAACACCATTTCGAGCTAAACAGCGTGCCCAAACTACAATGGCCAGCAAGAACCTTTCTGTATTTTGACAAAAATGGGAGTTAAAGAGTAACTCCAAGAAATAGGATTGTTCACTAAACTCCAACCACTCCCATCCCAGTGCCAGCCAAGCCTCTCTAACTTTCTAGCACCCAAGGAAAAGATGTTCGCTGACTCCACTACTGCATTGTAAAAAGCACATGAATTGTTATCAACTCAGAATTTTCTTACCCATCTGTCTTTAGTGAGGAGTCTGCCATGTTTCAAAAGTCACATAAAAACCTGGACACGAGGTGGGAATTTCATCTCCCAGATTGCTTTGCAGTCTCTAATCATCTCATTGGACGATGAATCATGCCAGTTACTCAGTAACTTGTATGCCTTCTTTATTGAGAAATCTCCTCTTCTCCAAACCTAGTGGTCTTTGCCTGGCATCAGGCCTTTGAGGGGGATGATTTGCCTCTATTAGCCTGATAAAATCTTGAAAACATTGTTCTTGAAATCTGCGACAAAAGTGGGCAATCACACACCATGTCTTTAGATGTCAGACACACGAGCATCCTTTACTGTTGCCATAACTAAGAGAGGCGGAAAGCATGAAGCCAAGGTCCCATCGTAAGTCATGTTATTTGTCCAGAAAGCAAAGCTGCAACCATCACCTTAAATCAGTTGAATGTAACGAGACATTTCAGAAAAAACAACATAGATTCTCATCCAAAAAGTAGACACATAATGCTGAGGATGGATTTTCACAATCATGTGACTTCAATAGATTCTACGGATTAATCTGCATACATATGGATATATGCAAGGTTGCAAAAGTTGGTAGGTACTCTGTCGATCGGGTCACTGACTAAGGATTAATCGGCAGTAGGACGATTAATCGGATTTAGTCGGACATTAATCGTCTTTGAATTTTATGATTATTTTAAATGTATAGCTCATTTTTATACATATATTTACATAGATTTTGTATATTTTTATATTATCATAATAAAATAAAAAGTAATTGAATTTGAATAAGACACTAAGCATATTATAATAAGTTTTCTTATAAAAAAGCAAAACGTATAAAAATATGATATCTCCAAGCAAAACTTGATCGACTAGTGTGCCTAGTTGGAATTAGTCGGTACTCGGTCGGTTACCCCACTGACTAGACTAGTCGGACCTACTCATCAGGCCAGTGGGGCGAATTTTACAACATTGGATATATGCAAAATGATATGATCGTTTTCATTCCTATACTAGCTTAAAAAATAAATCAACATGGGGGAGAGCGAATGAGAGGGATGGTCATGATATGGGAGAGAAGATCTCTACCATGGAGGAGTGAGAAGAGCGATCCGAAGAGTTGATCGAGCAAATGGAGGTAAGAGTGGCAATGTGAAGGAGGAATATTGGGTCAACGTTCGACGAAGACGAAATTTCCATTTCCTCAAGTTAGCAAAATTGAAACCGCAACATCGAAATTTGACAAGACTTCTTTGCATTTTCCTGATTTCGACCGAAATATCAGTGAACTATCGATGACATTTCGTCAATATATATGTTTCCCCAAGTCACCAACATGCTAGCGAAAATAACATTTAAGGTCTTGGGGTCAGGGCAATATGGTATCTGCTGGAGCATATCTTGGCGGTGGTCTATTGTTACATGGAGTGTCAATACGTGTTTATGCTGTGGGGGTATCAGTCACTCATTCGGGCATTCATGGAACATGGAGTAGTGGACCTTTGGAGAAAGAACATGGAGTTCGAAGAGAAGTGCTCTGTAAGCATAAGCATCGTTTTGAGGTGACATTGATGTTGCATGGACTACTCAACCTGGATTTCTTTAAAGATATGGTGTGTTAAAGTTGGAGAAGGCCCGGTTTGTGTTCGAGACTTGTTAAAAAGTGATATATCGATGCTTATTGATTCATCAAGAGGCTCGGATGTTGGGTGGCGGTGACATCTATAGCTAATGTAAGATTGTTTCATGGGAGATGCGTGGCTAGACTTCTTCGAATATCTTAGGTGTCATGCTCCCGAGATCTGGGTTCTGTGACATTTGCTCTTTTGACAAGTGGAGCAAGGTTCATAAAGTCGGTATGCGATATTCGTTCGGTCAGGCGGTCTGGAGCGAGTAAGCGGGTAGGCGGAAGTAGATGCGGAAGTATATGCGGATTATGCGGTTTCTATTATTTTAATTAAAAATAATTACAAATATAATAATAATTTCAAACATTAGATATTTATGTTTAAAAAATATAATATGGAAGAAATATGAAGTGAAGACTTTATTGTATAAAGTGATATCAACCAAAGCATTTTCAAAGGTCATCCATTTCCAATTGTAACTAATCTCAAATGTAACCAAACTCAACTGTGACCAACCCAGCTATAAGACATCGCCAAGCCTATTGGTGGAACAATAACCAAAACTCAAGTGGTAAGGAAGTCTTCTAAGAGACTCTTTATTCTCGCTCTCTAAGTGGAAGTGCGGTCTAGTAGAGGGCTAGGTCTACTCCAAAACTACGCCTCTGAGACGTGTGCGAGAGACTCCCCGAGAGAGTCACTCCAAAAACTGGCCCAACTGGTACATGCTAATGAGCTCATGAGAAAGACTAAAACCGAGGGCCCCTCCCCAGCCTAAGCATCCTAAAACAGAGGGTCAACGAAACCGGTAAAAAATCGAGATCCCAAGGAAGCGTAAAAACACTGCGAGCTCGCGTTAAAACCATAAAAAGGTCTGGGATCCTAGACCCGCGCACTAGGCGGCCGCTGCCCTAACTGAACTTCCTATCTCCCGCCTAGTTGAGGGTCACCGCGCCCTCGCACGGTCAGGTGTAAGGGTCACCATGACTAGCACATATAATTATTAGTCATCATCAATTCCTATCATATTAATTAGGCATAATCAATAGATTATCTTAATAAACTGATTGATGAGAATTATTAATCATAATGATCTCCGGAATCATTTGATGGACCTAACAGAGAAGGGTATTTTTTTTTGAAATCTAAAAGGTAGGGGGAAACACTTAGTGGTGTCCACCCTAAAATATATTAAAAGGGAAAGAGGGACAAAAAAACAGTAACAAGCGAGGCCAGAGGGCCGCGCCCCACCCATTATAGGTTCCAATCGACCAACAGACGATTAACTAACGCACACACATTTTCCTTGTAAAAACGTTGTCCCGAGAAGAGAAGATCGTTTCTTCCCCTCCAAACCGCCCAGAGAATGGCCATAGGTAGAACCCGCTCCCTCCGCGTTCTATGCATGTTGGCGTGGACCGAATCCCAAAAGGAGAGGAAGTCGCCGCTGCTGCACTAAGCCGGACCCAAATCCAGCCAAACTTGAGCTACCACGGAGCAGGGAGAAGAATATGTGCTCGATCGATTCTATTGCCGCGTTACAAAGAGGGCACACATCAGAAATTACCCGAGCAGTCTCATGCACCTATCCCTCGTCATCAAGCGCTTACGCCTAAGGAGCCACAAAAAAAATCCTATCCGCTCCGGGAGCTTCTGAGCCCATATCATCGAACAATATCTGTAAAGCAACTCCGAGCCAGCCGGTGGGGGTCTAGAAATCGCACCATAGGCCCCTCTCACCGAGCCCTCCCTCCACGCCCAGTGGTCCCTGCCCTCACCAGGTGGACGCACCTCCCGAAGGGAATCCAGTAAAGCCAGGAAGTCGTCGAATCTCTGATCAGAAAGGGATATCGCGAAGGTGGGGCACCAGAGGCCATCGCTCCAGCAAGACGCGACCGAGCAAGATTTGTCACCTGCAATTGCAAACAACCGGGGAAACCGAGAGCGCAGCGCCCCACCCCCGACCAATCATCAGTCCAAAAGGCGAAGGACTCCCCCTGCCCGAGAAAAGGTCTAAAAAGGGCGAGGTTGCTCACAAATGCCTTCACCACGCTGCGCCAGAACGGGGACGAAGAGCTTCTGCCAACGATCAGCGGAGGAGGACGCCGGTAACGTTGTAAATTTTGCGAATCGCGGCGCAAGCGAGGTCATTACCCGGACCCCAGATCCTACTAGCCCATTTGAGGAGAAGAGCCTCGTTCATTTGTTCAAGAGATTTCACCCCCAGGCCCCCGTCATCCTTCCGATGTAAGACCTCCTTCCAGCCCACCAAGTGTATCCCCTAGTCCCGGCCGCCCCATTGGCCCATAAGAAAGCGCGCATGCGTTTCTCCAGCCGCGTCCGCAGCCCATTTGGCATCTTGCGATTTGAGAGAAGGAAAATAGGGATAGAGGAGAGAACGGATTTCAATAGCACCAGACGACCCCCTTCGATAGGACCGCAACCTTCCATCCCGCAAGCTTCGCTTCAACCTTCTCCACCACTCTCAACCAATCACGTATCCGAGTCCTCCCCAGAGAAAAGGAGTCCCCAGGTAATCAATAGGAAGGGAGGATCTCCCCGAACCTAACACCGCCTTCAAATTTTCCGATGCTAGCTCCGCCTGCCCAAATGGGATGAACACCGACTTCATGTTGTTTTTCGTCAGGCCCGATAATTCCGAAAAAAATCAAGCATCATCACCATGCTTGAAGCCTCCTCGATATCCCCCTCGATGAAGAATAGAGTGTCATTAGCGTATTGGGCGATCGGGACCTCCAGCCCGTTCTTCGAGAAGCCTCTAGTCAGACCGTGCGCAGCAACGCCTTCCGCCATGTCAGAAAGGACATCAACTGCGATAATGAATAACATAGGCGCGAGGGGACAGCCCTGGCGCAACCCCCTACGAGGTTGGATCCAACCCCCCTCCGGGCTCCCGTTGACCAGAATTGAGAATGACGCCGTAGAAATGCAACGTCGCATCCAAGTGATCCAAATGTCGGGGAAGCCCTTTCTCTTGAGCACGCTTCACAGAAATCTCCAATCCAATGTATCATAGGCTTTCGAGAAATCCACTTTCCAAAGAATGCCGCTGGTACCCCCTCTCTTCCAATCCGCGATAATCTCAGACGCGAGCGATACACAGTCAGAGATCTGACGACCGGGGACGAAAGCCGCCTGAGCCGGAGATACAATGTTCCCGAGGATAATATTCAGCCTTCGAGCGAAAACCTTCGCCGTGATTAAGTATATAGCATTTGATACGGCAATAGGCTGGAAGTCCCCGATCGAGGAGGCCGTCGAAGACTTAGGAAGAAGGACAAGGTGGGCGCGATTGATTCTATCAAAGCCCGCGTTACTCGTACAAAATTCTTTAACAACCTCCAGCACCTCCACTCCAATAACATCCCAAAAATCCTTATAAAAGGAGATCGAGAACCCATCAGGACCAGGCGATGCGTCGTCGTTGAGGTCCCACACAACGTCCTTCAGCTCCTCCAGAGTAACATCACAAATCAAGTTCTCGCAGGCATCCCTCGCCACCTGCCTGGACCTCTGACCCCGCCACCTCCCATCTTTCTGTAATAGTTGTAGAGGTAACCTCCCTGAAGTAGTTAGAAATGGCAGTGCCCATCTCCCCCGTACCTTCCACATGTGTCCCATCAATAGTGATAGAACAAAAAGAGTTATTTCTACGCCTCCCATTGGCACAACGATGAAAGAAAAAGGTATTTGCATCCCCTTCCCTAACCCACCTTATCCTTGACCTTTGCCTCCACTCCGCGATGCGTTTCTTTTCCTCAATGGTGAGCTTTCTTTGGGCCTCCGCGCGAGTCGCGAGCTCCTTGGTAGATAGATCTCTGCTCTCCTCCAGCACGCCCATCAAATGGATGGTCGTTTCCGCTTCTGACTTAGCCGCCGCCCTAGCCGATCTCGTTTCCCTCTTAAACGCCGCAAGACGTACTCTCAAAGAACATAGCTTATCATGGAATTTCTGCGTAGCAGATCCAGATACCACCGTCTCCCTCCAATGCAACGTCACAACCTCCCGAAAGTTAGGTTCCTGCAGCCAGCATTTCTCATATCTGAATAGACCCCGCTGAACAGGGGAGTCTCCCGAACACCACAAAATAGGTTGTGATCAGAGCACACCCTAGGCTTCGCCTCCACAGATGCTAAGGGGAACCTTTCACCGGCCTCCTCCGAGGCAAGGAAGCGGTCAAGGCGCGAACGGGACCTAGCATTCCTCCAAGTATAACCGATACCCGTGGCGTCCAGGACCTCGAGACCAAGCAAGTCAATGGTGTCCGCGAACGAGGAGGAGCCCGGATCCTGGCCGCCCCTACCACTAGGCCTGTCCGAAGATAAGAGAGTCACATTAAAATCCCCCCACCAACCAGGGGGTCCCAGCCACGAACCGAGCCGCCTCCAGCAAATCCTCCCAGAGTTGCGGACGTACCCCCGCCTCACAAGGGCCATAAGCGCTCGAGACCGCGATATGCAGAGAGGACCTAGTGTTGTCCAGAATCACTGTTAAGAGGTGCCTCCCATGCGACATGGAGTTGAAGGCCCACCTCGAGGAGCGCCAAGCCACAATCATCCCACCTGAGTGCCCCGTCCCCTCTAGGGACCTGAATTGATGAACCTCCCCGGCGCCGAACCCCTTCCAATCTTGCTCCGTCAAACCGCGAAGCTTCGTTTCTTGAAGGAGGACAATGTCGCAACCCCACTCAACGAACCGTGCACCCACCATCTTTCTTTTGTCAGGATCCCCCAACCCTCTCACGTTCCAGGATAAGATCTTCATTTGGAACCTTCGTCGCTCCCCCTAGTTTGCACCACATCAGCTGCCTCCGCCACAAGGAGTTTGAACGTGGATCCTGGCTGCGCTGAGGACCTGATCGCCTTGGCTCTGTTCCTTCTTCGATACCGCTTAGCGCTTCTTCCCACGCTGGCCTCTCCCTCCTGGACCTAGACAGAGGTACCCTCATCGGATGGATTCTCATGCGAAGGAGGCTCGGACTGCGATGTCGCATAATGTGTATCGGACCGGAGGCGAGCCCCTTCCTCGGAAGTCATATGAGTAGGCGCCGCAACAACGGAGACGTGGGGCACTTCCGCCCACGTAAAAGGGAAATGACTGGTATGGGCCAATAGGGGTGTCTGACCCGAAAAAAATGACGCCCCCAACGCTGAAGCGGGCACATGGATCGTCCTTCCACTTCCCGACTCCGAGGGGATCCATGTATCCAGGAAAGGGTTTGTAATCTGATCAAGCTCCTCACCCGCAGATGTAACGAAGATTGTCCCACGTGCCGTTTCAAAAGGCGGGCCCACCGAGGGTTCGACCACGTTGCCATGCAAAAGGAATGAAGTTGGGGGCAGGGGCAATCTTTTTTGGAACTTCTCGAACCGCCGCGTGGAGAAGTTAAGCCGTAACTCTTCGTACAAGGGATGTCTCGGAAACCCAACCGCCGTCTACACTTTCGAGGCGGCCCACGCCCCCTCAATTGACGCCGTTCGCGCTTCCTCGGCGGGAGGCGTAGGCGGAGGGATGTCGATCATCAGCTCGATCGGGAAGGAGTACCCACCGATCTTTAGATCCGTAAAGCAGCTCTTGTCGCCAATGCTGTCGAGGAAGGACTTGGAACATTCTATCAGGATGGTCGTAACGTCGATCGCGGTTCCTGGCCTGGTATCGATCACTTCACGAACAGCTCCCCACTGCCGCAAGGCCTTCCGCAGGCAATCGACAGACCGGGACAAGAATGGAACTCCCTTCACCCTTGCCATGCAAACCTCTAGCTCCTCGCAGGAACCATCAGCGAAACGCAAGCACCTCCAGCTAACATCGCCTACGTCCCCATTGCGTAACAATCGCTCCCTCTGGGCTTCTGTTAAGCCCCGAACACAACATCTTTGATCTCCCAGCAGCACCACATCCCCTGTAAACCGAGCGCCAAAGAACCCGGAGAGATGTGCCCTCTGCCGCCGCATCTGTAGCACTTCGGGCCAAGCTTCCTATGGGACACCTCCACCCACTCACCCACCTCCGTCTTTCCCAACGCACCATCTGGAGAGAGATCACAAGGAATAGTTTCTTCGGAATGAAGGACCTTCTTCCCCTTGTCGCAAGCCATCATTACCCATCTTGCGACCTCCGGCTGAGGACCTCCGCCATGCAAGCTCCCCATGCCAGCGAATACCGATCGTCGCTCGTCGCTCGCTCCGCTCTCGCTCTCGCCTCTTTCCGCCATGCGCTCCCATCATAGAAGGGTATTAATATTTTATAATTATTTTTAATTAGACAAACAAGATGGCTGATGGAAATTGGCAAGGATCCAAACCTTTAATAAGACTAAAATCTTCTACAATTCCTCTTCGCATAAATAGATCTTGACAGATCCTCTTTTTTTTCTTCTAAATTTTTTCCCTTATGATTACATGTTTTACTCTTTTTTTTCTTAAATAGAATGACTTAGAATTACACGTAAAACATGCCTTCATGGTAATGAAACATTAAACCTAGGATAATTTGTAGGTTGAAGTAAGTGGAGAATATTACATTATTTTCTCTTTAGGAACTCTTTCTCAAGAACACGACGAAGAGATACTTTTAACACACATTCTTTGTTTATTTGCATCAACCAATTTGCAGAAGAAAACCATTTGTGTTTTCATTTTCCTTTTTTTGTCATTCCTGTTGTTGCTGCCTTATCATTGTGATATTGTGGAGATCTCTGACAAAATTGGATAACTGGATAACTGTGAAATTTGTTTAAGGACACATACAAATGCACACAAGCTAAACCCTCCTTTATACTTAAGGCTTGGTTCAGTATAACCGACATAAGAAAATACAAGATCTATTATTCTCTACTCAACCTCTAAATTTTAAATAATAGTTTCTTAATTAATTTACAAATTAAGTCATTGTTCTATGCTATTGGTGACTGAATTCGGAGTCTGAGTTGCATGTTATTTCTTATAAAAAATAATTGCTAAGGTCTTTAGACCCATTTGCTCATAATAGGTGAACTGGAACTAATGCCAAATATTAAATGGCTCTCGATTAGGACTTAATAAGTCATGTATACTCTTCAATGCAATCAAACATTTTTACCTCCCCCCAAGATGCTTCGGTTGTGGGAAGGTCGGTCATCGCCAGGCCACCTGCTGCTCGTGCAACAAGGTGGTGACTTCGGAGCCCACACCACGTAAAGCCGCTACTTTGGATGATCGTTGGACTGGCAACTCGACTACTACCCACCATGGTGGTCCTACCTTTGCGGAAGTGGTAATGCAAAGCGCTCGGGGAGGCCGTGCAGCGAACCGTCTACCCTCCGTCACTGAGGGAGGGGAGGCGGGGCCCAAGGGCCTTAAATGTAGGTTTCGGTCACCATTTCGGTATCTACTAAAACAGAATTTCGATGAAATTTCGGTGGAATTTCGATCGAAATTTCGGTCATTTCGGTCATTTTTTGTACTAGCACCCCATATTTCGGTCATTTCGGTCATTTCGGTCGAATTTCGATTTCGACTGGATATCGATATTCGACAGAAATTCGACCGAATTTCGCTGAAATTTGAGGCCATGGCGGGGCCTTGGCCAAACATTAGGACTACGCCGATTCCTACGCCCTCGCATGCAGCTATTGGGTACGCAGCTAAAGGGGTTATCGACCTAAAGATCGTCAAACATTAACCAAATTTATAATTCAATAAAAAACAATATATCTTTTAAATTTAGAGCTTGTAAACAAATTTATAATTTAATATAAAAATTTTAAATCTTTTAATTCAGAGCTTCAACAGAGTGATTAAATTTATAATTCAAATAAAAAATTAAATATTTTAATTTAGAACTTGAGTAGAGAACAAACATTTACCATAATTTTCCAAAATATCATTCTCTAAGTTTAAAAATTCATGAGCTTATCAAGAGCTTATAAACTTCAATCAAGAACCCCTTAGTTTCCATATTTAAAACCTAAGATGAGGAGGTAAAATTCTGGAGCTTGGATTTAGAATCAAATTATGTGAATTTCACACAAATGGTAACAAAGAAAGGTAAAATTTTTATGCGTGGCAACAAGAAGAAGGCTTAGGATTGTGCCTTGTAGATCTTCAAATTTGAAGGAAGTTTTGGTCTTAGATCAATGATGTATGCATCAATAGCAGAATGACTGCATGAAACAACCCAGAACATGCAATATCGGCTTCAATCGGGAGAGAATTGGGAGAGAGCAACTGCTGTAGCAGTACTGCAGCAACTCCTTCTATGGAAGCAGCACCAACTGCGGCAGTAGATGGCCTTGGCGGAAGCTCCAACTACTTTTCCAGGAGAAGAATAAGGAGCTCTAGCTGCTTCAAGGACAACTGCTCTCTAGTGGCTTTGGAAAAGAAGAGGAGAGGATTTGGGAAAAAATGGAGAAAAGAAAGGGGGAAGGGTAGGCTTTCACGATGGAATTAGAAGAGATAAGAAGTAAAGGGGGTTTATGTTATATATAAAGAAATAGAGGCATTGTTGCATGCCACATGGAGAGAAATTTTGGGGCAAGTTGAGATATAAAAATACAGCCAAGCGGAGAGAAAAAGAAGCTTCTGTACCGCTGTACATTCATTAGAGAATTTTTTGTTTTATTTTATTTTTTTAATTTATTTGTCTCTTTTATTTGAAAAACCTAAATCGTCCGTACTCGTGCCTCGAATCTTCAATGTAGACATATAGTATGTTGTTTTATTTGTCTCTGAATGATGATCAACATAAGTATAATATTCATATACTTTGGATCGGGTATAAATTTCCGAAATTTTCGAGATACTCTCGGTTTGTGTATAAATTTTGTGATTTTAAAATATCAAATAACCTCTGATCGACGAACGATCGATTTTGTTGGTCTTATTTTGTTGAATCGTATTTTTGGGCGGTCTCGATTTGTTTTGCGGTTTTCAATTTTTTTGTCGCAGCTTTTCTGATGACACGCTTCTCAAGACGATTGCTTTTTGATCGATTGACCCCAAACAACTTTTGATTTATGATCAACTGATTGATTTAGATTATTTAACTTTGATCGATAGTTTTATCGTATGATATGGACTCTAATCAGATCGGATTTGGGTTTATTCGGATCCAGATGTCACAAATATAAAAACCTTAAAGCGAGTCTCGTCTTCAAGACTCGAGTAAAGATTATTATGTGTCTTGTTTGGATTCATCTAGCCATAAAAACCTCAAAAGGTTTTGAACCCACAAAAATCTTAAAGGAAAAACAAGTCATATTCTTTCAACATGTATATAATTACATAGGCTTGTTTCGATGATTAACTGAAAAGAGCTGCGGGTATCGTGCCCGCATGTCTGCTTCAATCTCCCATGCCGCCTCCTTGACACTATGTCGGTGCCATAGCAACTTGACTAGGGGAATCTCTTTGCTGCAGAGCTTTTTCACAACACTGTCAAGTATCTGCACTGGTCTCTCCTCGTATGTTAAGTCGGGCTCCACATCGACGTTCTCGTAGCTGATGACGTATCGTTGGTCATGTACATACTTCCTCAGGTTGGATTTGTGAATGATGTCCTGAATGGCTGAAAGGTGTAGAGGAAGTGATACTCGGTAGGCCACCTTCCCCACTCGATCTAGAATATCAAACAGTCCAACATATCGTGGTGCTATCTTGTCACGAACACCGAATCTCTATATTCTCTTCATGGGAGATAGTCGAGGATTACCCAATCTCCTACCTATATTTACATGAGTTTCATTAGTATGAGAGATTAAGTTGAATCTCAATTAGTTACTTTTGCAAATTGATTAAGAGAAGAGGATCATATTACTTGAAACTCCATGTCTCTTCTTCGACGATCTGCATAGCTCTTCTGGCGGTTTTATGCCGTCAGAAGCCTTCGCTTCACAAAATTAACAACCCTCGCGGTCTCCTCCAAGAGATCTACGGAGTAAATAGCATGACCACCTATCTCACACCAACTGAGAGGTGTGAGGCATCTCCGCCCGTATAGGGCTTCGAATGGTGGCATGCCAATACTGGAATGATGGATGTTATTGTCCGTGAACTCTACCAATGGTAGATGGTCCTTCCAGGACCCTTTCCACTCTAGGGTACAAGTGTGTAACAAATGCTCAGATGTCTCTTCATCAAAAAAATGCTCGTGTCTGAATGGTGCGCTCGCTCTGTCCATCGATCTGCTGATGGTATGCGGAACTCATCTTTAGCTCTGTTTGTAGTCCTGACATGAACTGATGCCAATGGTGCGATGTAAAGCTCTAGTCTCTGTTAGACACCACCTCACGTGGTATACAGTGTAGCCTGATAATGTTCTGCACATATAGCCTGGCCAATCTAGATGGAGTGTAGGTAATGCTGACATGTATGAAATGGGCTGACTTGGTCAACCTGTCAATAACGACCCAAATAACATCATGGCCACATGGTGTCCTTGGCAATCCAGTGACGAAATCCATAGAGATACTCTCCCACTTCCACTCGGGCATAGGGAGAGACTGTAATAGCCCTGGTGGTCTCTGGTGTTCAACCTTTACCATCTGACAGGTCATACATTTGCTAACATGATGTGCCACATCGCTCTTCGTTCTGTCCCACTAGAAATGTTGGTGTAGATCACGGTACATCTTTGTGTTGCCAGGATGAATAGATAATCATGAATTGTGTGCCTCGTCAAGGATGTCTTTGCGTAATTGCTCATCATTGTGCACAACGACCCGACCAACCTTCCATAAAATAGACTCTATCACAATAAAATCATCACATTCATCCTTTACGACACGTATGTATCTATCTCAATCCAAGGATTTGTCCTCTGTTCCTTCTACTATGCGGTCCCAAAGACCGTTGAATCGTGGAGGCACAACAGTAGATATAAATGCACTCTCCGGAGGATGCCAATCGATCGAAGATGCGAGCATATCCCATGTGTATAGCCAGTTTGCCATACCCTCAACATAAGCTCTCCTGCTAAGCGCATCAGCCACCATGTTTCCCTTACTTGGGTGATTAGAGATCGTGCAGTCGTAATCCTTTAATAGCTCAAGCTAGTTGCATTGTCTCATGTTCAACTCTTTCTGATCAAAATATGCTTCAGGCTCTTGTGATCTGTGAAAATCTTGAAATTTACCCATAGAGATAGTGGCGTCAGATTTTCAAGGCGAAGACAATTGCCGCCAACTCCAAGTCATGGGTAGGGTAATTCCGCTCATGCAGCCTCAAATGACGTGATGCGTAAGCATTCGCATGACTTCTGCATTAGTAACACTCCTAAACCTTCTCCTTATGCATCTGTATAAACTGCATAATCCTGAGTGCCTGAAGGAAGTGCAAGAATGTACGCCATCGTCAATCTCTCCTTCAATGTCCTGAGAGCCTGCTCGCATGAATCATCCCAGATAAAAGTAACTCCCTTCTGTGTCAACTACATCAGAGGAAGAACAACTCGTGAAAACCCATTGACGAAGCGTGTGTAATAGCTCGCTAGTCCAAGGAAGGTCCGAATCTAAGTAACTATCTTGGGTTGCTCCTAAGACATGATTGCCCCAATCTTCACAGGATCTACTGCGATACCTGCTCCAGAAATGACATACCCAAGAAATGAGACATGGGATAAGCAGAACTCATGCTTACTCAGTTTGGCATAAAACTTGTGCTCTCGCAATGTGTCCAGGACTATCTTTAGATCATTCACATGATCCCATTTGTTCTGTGAATATATCAGCATATTATCAATGAATACCACCACAAACTTGTCCAAGTATGGATGAAAGATCCTGTTAATCATGTCCATGAATGCTGCAGGAGCAATAGTGGGCCCAAACTGCATAACCACGAACTCGTAATGTCCATATTGACTTCTGAAAGCTGTCTTCGGACTATCTGACTCTCGAATCCTCAGTTGATGATGGTACCAGATCGAAGGTCGATCTTCGAGAACACCAGAGAGTAGTTGATCAAGTAAATCATCGATGCACGACAATGGATAACAGTTCTTCACCGTTCTCTTGTTCAAGTGCCAGTAATCAATGCATAATCTCATCGATCCATCCTTCTTCTTGACAAAAAGAATTGGAGCACCCTAAGGTGAAGTGCTTGGCCTCACAAAACCCAAGTCAAGTAACTCCTGCAACTGCACCTTCATCTCTTTCAACTCGGCTGGTGCCATGCGGTAGAAGCCATCGAAATCGGCTGTGTATCAGGTAATATTGTGATCTCGAACTCAATCTCTCTCATCTCAAGAGGTAACCCTGGTAACTCATCAGGAAATGCATCTGGATAGTCTGATACTACTTTGATGTCCTAGGTCATCGACTCATGATCGGATGCCTCTCGAATAAATAATAAATATGAATCACATCCCTGATCAACAGGTCTCTGAGATCTCAACAATGAGATGTACTCCATTTTCGAGTCATATAACGTACCCTCTAACTAAGGTAAACTCGGGTAAGCCTGGAATCTTGAAGACAACCATCTTCTTAAAGCAAACAACTAAGGCATGATGAGCTGACAACCAATCCATGCCTAAAATCAAATCAAACTGATTAAGCTGTAGTAGCAGGTAGTGTATGATCATCTCGTGACCACTAATCTGTAGTTCTGTACTGGTAAGTTTCTGACTATCAGTGCAATGACAAACAACTGGCCACCTGGCCATGGATGCGTTAAGTAGGATATAAGGCCTCTACAACTCTACCCAATGAAGCTAGTAACCTCGAAGTAATGAAGAAATGCGTCGCTCCAGAATCAAATAAATATGGAAAGGTCGGTTCATGATTGAGACCATACCTTTCACCATAGTAGCTGCTGATCAGGCCTGCTCGTCGGTCACTGCATGTAGCTGACCCTGCCTAGCTAGTACGTTGCTCGAACCGGGCACGCTCTGTGTCTGTCTCGGCGGCCTCCTTAAGTTGGAGTTCCTTCCACGGAAACTCGCAGTACGCTGTGCCTGCAGCTGTGAAGGTTGTGGCTGCGGTCGAGGCTCACCAGAAGCCTGGGGGCATTGAGACCGGTAATGACTCCACTGGTTGCACAAGAAACATCGACCCGACTAGGTTGGCGTGGTGGTCGTGTCAGTGCTCCTAGTCGGTCCTGCTGGGGGTATGCCCACTCTTTGCGACCCAGACGGTCGCGCTGAACTAGTGCCACGTCTGGCAAGTGCTCTTCATAAAGTAGTCGCTGAAGAATGAACGAGCACCGCCTGAAAATGCCGAGCTTGAAGGATGAAACCGCCTGCTGAACTGGTGCCACGTCTTATGAACTTATCCAGATTCTCATTTGGAAATGCAACGGCTGCTGGTGTGTGTCGTGATAGTTCGGTGTAGTGAACAAAATACTCTCTAGTTGTCATCCGTCCCTGGTGAAGCTCTGCGAACAATCGACGCTGGGACTTCTTCCACTTCCCTGAAAAGAAGCGGTATCTGAACCTCGTCTCAAAATCATCCCATGTGGGCTCGCGTCCCAATCGGAAACTGTTGCCTCCCATCATCTATCTGCGAATGCTGTCAGTGAATACTCCATAAAGGATAACTACGAGTGTCATGGTGCACGAATCATCCGAAGTATCTTCATCACCCTCTTCAGCCACTGCTCGGCCTCATCTGATGTCCCGGTGCCCTCGAACATGGGCACATTGGCTCGTTGATAGGAAGTGAAAATCGACTGATACTTGTGAGCGTCAGAGTGATCGGGCGTAAAATCGTCGACAAAAAGTATCAGGTCCTGCTCCCTGTTATGATCTCCATCCTCGGCTCCATGTACTCGTATCTCCTTATGTGAATCATCAAATTGAGGCTGCTATACCTCTACTGATTGGGGCTGATTCTGTTGTATTCCATCCTGAAATGGATGGTAAGTGAAATCCGACAGCTCGTCGAACCTCATCTGTATGTCCGTCTGTCTATTTGCAATCTCCGTCTACTGTGCTAGGATCTGGTCCCGTTGACCTCGCATAGCAGTCTGCTGTTGCTGGAGGTCGGTGAGAGCGGTCATGATATGCTTAATCGATCAACCGTATCTTGGTCATCTCTGAACGTCATGGTTCTACACGAGAACCAATATTATTAGTCATAAAAATTGATGTTCGCGGATACCATTGATTCTGCTTTTCTCTTCTTAAAAAAATATACTAAGCCTTCTCCCACTATAAGTAGGGTCGGCTACATGGATTCTTGCTCCAATCCATGTTGAAAGATTCGACTATTTTTTACGCTGGCCGTCGACTACCTAACGTAACCCCTGCAAGAGTGGGATTTGAACCCTGGTCTTTTGTGTGATAGACACACTGTACTACCACTAGACCATTAAGTGGGTTAGTGGCATATGTGGTTATTGTATTTGAATATCATATTTCCCTTTCAGATTTGCGATAAGTTGGGGAACTATCGCTATCCGAGAACTTGATGCAATCGGAATTTTATATTGCAAATGTGTGTAGCAGGTATTACTGCTCTAATACAAACTGTGACGCCCCCACCCGCGGATCCGGGTAGCCGTTTACACGGCATTTCGCAACATTATATTCATTAAAGATTGCATTAAGTTACTGAAATTGAGGGAAAATTTTTGCGTTTAGGAATGTCATTCACAATGATGAGAAGCAACCACAAAGCTAATAACAAGTGTCACCAAATTCACATTTTATTACATGTAACAAAAGAAACTGCATTTTATTTACGTGGATCCCAAAATATAGAAGAGTAGAAAAGCATTATACATTATCTGAACAAAAACAATCAACATATGTACGGTCGAGTATAACAACGGAAGCTCGGGATCATCAGCCAATCTATTGCAATGCATGCGCTTTGCCTGCCAAGTATGATAGGGAACAATAGAATGTCAACAATTATTGCATACAATCCAGCATATAAAAAATAACAGGTAATTTAGTGGTTTCAATAGAAAGCAAGTAGGTATGTGTTGATATTTAAAATTTACTAGCTACTTGCGTGGAAAATGATTTTCAAGCTGCTCTATATGTATATCCATGTTCACCCATCACCCCATAGCTTTATGAATATATCGGTTTCATATATTAATTAATGACCCTTATGTATGTTATTATCTTTCTATCACTTAGCGATCACGTTGATGGATCCTGGTATTAAGGATGATGAATCTCTGATCTGATCTTGATTTCTGTCTAATTTCTCAAGTCTAATGGATAGCTTGTGATCTTGGTCTGAGTGTGACCTCACACTGACTCTAAGTTGTGAAGAAAACCTTAGGGTTGAGGTGCCTCCGTAGGCATGCAGTGGCGTATAATGCATCCTAACTAAGTTTCCAACACGTCCACTTGCTTTTTCTAACATTTGTCAAAGATTGATGGTTGTTAATGTTTGATGATTTCTGCCTCAAGCTCAAATGTAACCAATTTCAGCTGTAACCAAACTCAACTGCAACCAACCCAGTTGTAACACATTGCCAAGCCTATTGGCGGAACAATAACCAAAACTCAAGCGGTGTGGAAGTCTCCTAAGAGACTCTTCCGTATCGCCCTCTAAGTGGAGGTGCGGTCCAGTAGAGGGCTAGATCTACTCCTAAACTACGCCCTTGAGACGGGTGGGAGAGACTCCCCGGAAGAGTCACTCCAAAAATCGGCATGACTGGTACGAGCTAACGAGCTCGTAAGAAAAACTAAAACCGAGGGCCCCAACCTAGGCACCCTAAAACAGATGGTCAACGAAACTGGTCAAAAGCTGAGATCCTACGAAGCGTAAAAACACAGCGAGATCGCGCAAAAATCGTAAAAAGGACTAGAACCCTGGACCCGTGCACTAGGCGGCCGCTGCCCTAATTGTGCTTCCTATCTCCCGCCCAGTTGAGGGACACCGCACCCTCGCACAGTCAGGTGTAAGGGTCACCATGACCGACACATAATTATCAGTCATCATCAATTCCTATCATTAATGAGGCATAATCGGTAGATTATACTAGTGAACTAATTGATGAGAATTATTATTCATAATGATCTCCAGAATCATTTGATGGACCTAAAAGAGAAGGTAATTAATATATATATATATAATTTTTTTAGTTAGACAAACAAGATGGCTAATGGAAATTGGCAAGGTTCCAAACCTTTATTAAGACTAATCTTCTACAATTGCTCATCCCATAAATAGATCATGACATATCCTCTTTTTTTTTTCTAAAAATAGAATTCCTTATGATTACATGTTTTTCTCTTTTTTTTTCTTAAATAGATGCCTTAGAATTACACGTAAACCATGCCTTCATGGTAATGAAACATTAAACCTAGGATAAGTTATAGGTTAAAGTAAGTGGAGAATATTACATTATTTTCTCTTTAGGAACTCTTCGTTCTCAAGAACATGGCGAAGAGATACTTTTAACACACATTCTTTGTTTACTTGCATCAACCAAATTGCAGAAGAAAACCATTTGTGCTTTCATTTTCCTTTTTCTGTCATTCCTATTGTTAGTACAGTGTGTCTACCACACAAAAGACCAGGGTCTAGTGGTAGTACAGTGTGTCTACCACACAAAAGACCAGGGTTCAAATCCCACTCTTGTAGGGGTTGCTTTAGGTAGTCGACGACCAGCGTAAAATATAGTCGAACCTTTCAACATGAATTTGAGCAAGAATCCATGTAGCCGACCCTACTTATAGTGGGAGAAGGCTTAGTACATTTTTGTCATTCCTATTGTTGCCATATCTTTTGTGATATTGGGGAGATCTGTGACAAAATTGGATAACTGTGAAATTTGTTTAAGGACACATACAAATGCACACAAGCTAAACCCCTCCTTTATACTTAAGGCTTGGTTCAGTATAACCGGCATAAGAAAATACAAGATCTATTATTATTTTGTTTGATTGCATTGAAGAGTATACATGGCTTACTAAATCCTATTCAAGAGCCATTTAATAGTTGGCATTAGTTCCAGTTCTATGAGCAAATGGGTCTAAAGACCCTAGCAATAATTTTTTATAAGAAATAACATACAACTCAAACTCCTAATTCATTCACCAATGGCATAGAACAGTAACATAATTTACAAATTAATTAAGAAATTAGTTTTTTAAATTTAGATCTTGAGCAGACAATAACCAAAATTTTAATTTAATAAAAAATTCAAATCTTTTAAATTTAGAGCTTGAGCAGAGAACAGTAAACAAACTTATAATTTAATAAAAAATTAAATATTTTAGTTTAGAGCTTGAGCAGAGTAACCAAATTTATAATTCAAATAAAAAATTTAAATCTTTTAGTTTAGAGATTGATCAGAAAAATACATTAACCACAATTTTCTCAAATATCATTCTCTAAGTTTAAAAATTCAAGAGCTTATCAAGAGCTTATGAACTTCATTCAAGAACCCCTTAATTTCCATCTTTTAAATCCTAAGATGAAGAGTTTAAATTCTGGAACTTGGAATCAAATTGTATGAGTTTTACACAAATGGTAATAAAAGAGAGGTAACATTTTAATGCATGGCAGCAAGGAGAAGGCTTTGGATTGTACCTTGTAGATATGCAAATTTGAAGGGAGTTTTAGGCTTAAATCAAGGATGCATGCAACAGTAGCAGAATGACTGCATGAAACATCCTAGAACATAATATCAGCTTCAATTAGGAGAGAATTGGGAGAGAGCAACTGCTATAGCAGTACTGCAGCAACTCCTTCTATGGAAGCAGCACCAGCTACATTAGTAGATGGCCTCGACAGAAGCTCCAACTGCTCTTCCAGGAGAAGAATAAGGAGCTCCAGCAGCTTCAAGGACATCTGCTCTCCAGTTTCTTTGGAGAAGAAGAGGAGAGGATTTTGGGAAAAAATGAAGAAAAGAAGGGGGAAGGGGAGGCTTTCACGTTGGAATTAGAAGGGATAAGAAGTAAAGAGGGTTCACGTTTGAATTAGAAGAGATAAGAAGTAAAGGGGGTTTATAAAGAGGGTTCACGTTTGAATTAGAAGAGATAAGAAGTAAAGGGGGTTTATGTTATATATAAAGAGATAGAGGCATTGTTGCGAGCCACATGGAGAGAAATTTTGGGACAAGTGGAGATATAAAAATACAACCTAGTGGAGAGAAAAAGAAGCTGCTGTACTGCTATACAGTCAGTAGAGAAATTATTGTTTTATTTTATTTTTTAAATTTATTTCTCTCTTTTATTTGAAAAACCTAATTCGTCCATACTCGTGCCTCGAATTTCCGATGTTGGCGTACAATATCTTGTTTTAACTGTCTCTGAATGACGATCAATATGAGTATAATATTCATATACTTTGGATCAGGTATAAATTCTTGAAATTCTCTAGATACGGTCTCGATTTGTTAATAAATTTTGTTATTTTAAAATATCAAATAACCTCCGATCGACGAACGCTCGATTTTGTTGGTCTTATTTTGTCGAATCGGATGGGTGGTCTCGGTTTGTTTTGCGGTTTTCGATTTTGACAGCTTTTCCGCACTTCTCGAGGCAATCACTTTTTGATCGATTGACCCCCTAACGACTTTTGATTTTTGATCAACTGATCGATTTAGATTATTTAACAATGATCGATAGTTTTATCGTATTATATGGACCATAATCATGTCGGATTTGGGTTTATTTGGATCCGGATGTCACAAAAATAAAAACCTCAAAGGGAGTCTTGTCCTCGAGACTCGAGTAAAGGTCACTATGTGTCTTGTTTGGATTTCATCTGGCCATAAAAACCTCAAAGGGTTTTGAATCCATAAAAATCTCAAAGGGAAAACAAGTCTTCTTCTTTCAACATGTATATAATTAAATAGGCTTGTTTCGATCAACATGTATACGAGCCATCCGTGCCATCGCAGAGATTGGATTTGTGGGATTAGCCGAGGCTTGGAGGGATCATTTCTAATCTGAGTCCTTGCTAGTGATGGGGATTTTAATGTCACACTATTGGTGGTAAATCATCCCCGCGCATGGGGATCAGGATCCATACTTCACGATTTTGGTGTTGTGATGGCTAAATTTGATTTGGATCGTATACGCAAGTCTACATGCAAGTATACAAGGAGGAATTCCTCGTACAGTCTCGAATTGATTACTTTTTCATCTCCGCCGAGTTGGTAAAGATGTTACAACTTTTTCTGTGAGGGCCATGCCTAGGTCATATATCGATTACACTCCGCTTTGTTGGCATGAGGAATGTGTGCTTTTGTTTTTCTTATATTTTGTGAAGCCGCGGATGATGGATGTCAGTTTCAGTTTTGATAATGAATCAGTTTTTATGGAAGCATTTACTGGCTGGGTTTGTCACATGGAGGATGGAGGGAAGCTTGCAGATTTGAGGTTTGAGAAGGGGGTTCCTCACTATTTGTGTTCCCTAGAATTTTCCACTAGCGAGGAACCATAGTATGTGCATGGTTCAGGCACGATCTGCCGGGATTTGGGTTCCTGCAACTTCTTCAAGCCTCTTGAGTTAAAGTGCGACATATTTTTTGGGTATGGTGGAACTCTATTGCCAACAGGGACCATTCAATGGTCGGGAATTGGGACCAGTAGGTGTAATTAGATGGCGGCTTTCAATAAGAAGGTTTACAGGGTTCTGGCCAATCTTATTATTTTCAATCACGGGGACTTGGCTAGGACTAACTTGGGACTCTAAGGTACTTTTGGGAGTGTATGTCTTATGGCTTTTGAAGATAGATAAATTATGTACCGAGGTTTGCAAAACGAAGACCGTGAGCATTTATGATTTTTTGTGTTTGATATGATGGGGCCATCAGGAGGATGTCAAGCACTTATTTTTCTCATGTGTTTGGGCCGAGGAGGTTTGACAGGGGGCGACAATTGAGTTGGATTCCGCTATATGGTTGCTTTTTTGATGTCTCTTTGTGCGGCTTGTTGCAGACATCGAATAAAAAAGTGCATCTCGAGGCCCACAAGCGATTGAGGCGATGAGTGGGGCGAGCATCTCAGAGGTTTTCATTGAGGTGTGTGCCTTGCTATGTCGAGACATCGGTGAGGCGACGGGGCAGAGATGCAAGGCGACGCGTACGCCTCACTTTCAAGGGCATCTAAGTGCTCCGAACATGCACCTTATGCACTCACGTGTCCTTTTATCCTGCCAAACCTGATTTTCTGAAACCTATCACCTCTGCTTGCCCTTTTCCTTTGTTAGACCAAGAAACAACTCCCGACATCGTCAATCGCCACTCTCCCCTACTTCAAGACTTGCTTGGAGGTAGGAAGCTCTCGTCCTCGCCCTTGTTTCCTTCTCCTGAGGTTCTTGCCCCTTGCTGTAGTATGTTTGAAGCAAATATGGTTTACGACTTCATGTGAATTCATCTGGTTTGTGTTGTACTCTTTTGATTTTCTTTTAATATTTCATTGGTGGAGTGGAGGGGTGCAAGAGAAGCTCATGATTAAAAGAGCATGCTTTAGAACTATATCTTAGGATAGAACAGAGGAAACTGTCACAAATTACAAAATAACGAGGAAGGAAGCAAAGAAGACTGTAAGTGAAGCTAAGCAAAAGCTTATGAAGTGTTGTAAAAAAATCTCAACTGTAAGGGCTAGAAGGATTTATTCAGATTAGCCAAAGTAAGATAAAGAGAGACCAAAGACCTTTCTCAAGTGAGATGCATTAAGAATAAGGAAGGACACACACTTGTTACTCAGAAAGATATATAGACTAGATGGAAGCAGTATTTCCATAAGCTTTTCATTGGGGAAGGAAAAAGAGAGATCACTCTGGGTGATCTATGTTGGAATAAATAAATGACCTGTTATTCATAGGATCCCTGGGCTCTCTTATGTAAGAGAAAAGCCATTGGGTAAATAACACAATAAGTACTTTAAGAAATGAAAAACATAAATAACACCAAAAGATAATAAAAATAATCTTAACACTCCCCTTAAAGCTGGAGCATATATGTTTATCATGCTCAGCTTGGAACAACATCTTTGGAAAGGGCCTCCAGTGAGAGCCCTGTTGAATATATTTGCAGTCTGATCTTCAGTAGAAACATGAGAGGTAGATATGAGACCCTTCTGAATCATGTCTCTTGTATAGTGGCAATCCACTTCTATATGCTTTGTACGCTCATGGAATGCAGGATTAATTGTAATAAATATTGCTGCCTGATTATCACATAAAAGCTGCATAGGAAAAGTTACATCAATGGCAAGATCAGTCAGAACTGACCTGACCCATATCATCTCTGTGCATCCCTGAGCCATGGCCCTGTATTCGGACTCTGCACTAGATCTGGCAACTACAGTCTGCTTCTTACTTTTCCATGACACGAGAGATTTGCCAACAAATATAGCCAGAAGCGGACTTCCTGTCCCTAGGGCATCCTGTGTAATTTGCGTATGCACACGCTGTGATGTCAAGAGACGTGCCTCTGTTGAATGACAGACCAGTACCTGGTGAAGACTTCAAATATCTCAAAATCATATAAACAACATCCATATGCATCTTCTTGGGCTGCTCCATGAACTGACGCACCTTCCTAACATCAAAGCATATATCTGACCTGGTGATGGTAGCATATAGGACCTTCCCTACTAGTTCCTTGTATCTCCTCTTATCTATCTCCTCAGTATCATCATCATATAATCTCATACTTGGATCCATAGGAGTAGTAGCAGGCTTGCATCCTGTCATACCTGTCTTTAATAGAAGATCAATAACAAACTTTCTTCGGGTCATTACAAAACCATGCTGGATCCTGGCGAATTTTAATCCAAGGAAGTATCTGAGATTGTCAAGATCCTTGGTCACAAACTGCTGACCTAGGAACTCCTTGGCTGCCTGAATGCCCGGCTCATCATCACCAGTGACAATAAAATCATCTACATAGACAAGAATAGCAACTATACCTCTCCGTGTCCTTTGAACAAAAAGTGAGTGATCTGCAGTGGACCGAACAAATCCCTGATGCTCTATCAGCTCCGAGAGGTTATGGTACCAAGCTCTAGGACTCTGCTTCAGGCTGTAAATCGCCTTGTAGAGCCTACATACCTTACGAGACTCCCTCTCAGCAACAAATCATGGTGGCTGCTGCATATAAACTTCCTCATGTAAATCTCCATAAAGAAATGCATTCTTCACATCAAGCTGATAAAGAGGCCATTTACATGAAACAACAACTAATAGGAGAATGCGAACTGTTGAGTGTCTGGTCACTGGAGAAAAGGTGTCCTGATAATACACCCCATAAGTCTGGGTGAAACTACGTGCTACAAGCCTTGCCTTGTTGCGATCCACACTGCCATCTGCTCACTGCTTCACCGTAAATATCCATTTGCACCCAACAACATATGCACATGGAGGCAGAAACAACACTCCAGGTGCCACGAGACTGCAAAGCGGCCATCTCCTCTTTCATGGCAAGTCGCCAACTGCTATCCTGTATGACCTCCTGATATGTTCGTGGTATAGTAATGGCTGAGAGACTCATAACAAACTTCCTGTATTCTTTTGAAAGATGTTCCAAGGAAACATGCGCATCTAGACGGTACGTAGCACATTTGCGATGGGGCTTCCTCAAGGTAATAGCTACATCGAGGTCATCAACCTCTCTGTTCTCTACTACGAGATTCTCCAGTGTAGTATCCTGTGGATCAAGCATAACACCAGTGCCATCAGTAGAAACAATGTGTTCACTACATATCTGGGATGCGCTGGATGACTGGAAAGGCGCAGGGGCAGAGGGGCGAGTAGATGACCTGCGAATGTAAAACTGAGGTAGGAACTGAGCCACGGTAGACGGAGGTGGTAGAGGTGGAGGTGACTGAGACTCAACATGAGGACTTGTTGGTGGAGATATCGGAGGCGGAGGAACGAAGATATCCTCACCACATTCAGCATTAGACAACTTGTCACATGCGGGAGAAAAGTAAATAATAGACTCAAAAAATGTGACATCAACACTAACATAGTATTTTCTCCCAACAGGATCAAAACATCTACCTTGTTTGGATACTTGAATAACCAACGAACACACATTTGACGGCTCTAGGAGAGAGCTTGTCATGACCCAGAGTAAAATTGTGGACAAAAATCATAGAACCAAATACCCTAGGAGTAAGGAAGAATAAGTCCTTCTCGGGAAACACAATCAAGAAAGGAACTTTTTCTCCAAGGATAGTAGACGGCATGCGGTTCACCAAGTAACAAGCAGTGAGAACCACATCCCCCCAAAATGAATGAGGAGCTCGACTTTGAATCAAAAGAGTCCTCGTGACATCCAAAAGATGACGGTGTTAGCGTTCAGCAATACCGTTCTACTGTGAAGTGTAGGCACTCGAAGTTTGATGAACAACACTAATATATATGAGGAAGTCTGATAACATTAAAGTGGAGAACTCCAAGGCATTGTCAGTGCGAATAAATTTCACATTAACAAAAAATGTTTTTAATCTCAATAAGGAAAGATTTGATAACAGGACTGGCTTCAGACTTATTCTTCATCAGAAAAATCCAAGATAATCTAGAAAAATCATCTACAACGATCATATAAAACCGATGTCCCTGATGATCAGGAAACACAACTAGGACCCCGGATATCAAAGTGAATCAACTCAAACAATTGACCACTGTGACGACTCTGGTGACTCGGAAAAGAGGAACGATGGTGCTTCCCAAGCTGACACGCCTCACACTCCAAGCTAGTACAAGTAGATATCTGCGGGAGGACATGACACAGCTTCTGCAGATGAAGGTGTCCAAAGCGAAGATGCCACATAAATAGGGAGACAGATCCAAAAGGGACAGTATCAGCCCCTGCACAAGGAGGCTGGACAAGTATGTAAAGTCCCTCTGCTCACATAGAAGAAGGGTCATATATGGCATGACAATGCAAATCTTTTGTAATCTGGCTAATAGATAAAGATTCATCTTAAATGCAGGAGCATGTAAGACATTTTGCAGACGCATTGAGGGAGCTAGTGCAATCTCCCCTTATCCAACATTGGGTAGATGAACCCCATTGGCAATCACCACTGGTCTAACCGGAGGAATAGACCTGTAAGAAGTAAACTGCGCTCGATTGCCACACATATGATGTGATGCTCCGGAGTCCATGTTCTAGTCAGACAAATCTGAATTGCTGCT
Organism: Ottelia alismoides; assembly: GCA_037367405.1. Taxonomy (NCBI): domain Eukaryota; kingdom Viridiplantae; phylum Streptophyta; class Magnoliopsida; order Alismatales; family Hydrocharitaceae; genus Ottelia; species Ottelia alismoides. The sequence goes on from JAZKJV010001055.1 coordinate 96,579, forward strand.
ACTAGTATGTGTATAAGCAATATGTGCGACATCTGAAGAACCTGCCGGCGAAGTAGTAGTAGTCATCATCTCTCGCAGCCTCGAAACAATATTATCAAAGCGCTCATCATGAGCCGGAGCAGCCGAGCATGTGTAGAAGTAGGCTCGGTCTGCTAAGCAACTCGGGCGGAGGCCGGATACCCATGCTTATAATATCATGTCTCCTCAGAATGACAAGGACGATGGCAATGTGAACATGGTCCTCGCTGACGACCTCCTCCTCGACCACGTGGTCCTCGGTCGTAGAACTGCGAAGTACTCTCTCTGCCACGAGAGGCTGCCATAGTAGGAGTCTGAGCCACAATAGTAGAGGCTGTAGTAATTCTGCTTAGCCTCTTGTACACTTCCTCCATTGGAGGTATCGTCTCTCTAGTAAGAAGTTGAGTACGTGCTGCATTGTACTCAGAGTCTAAAGATGACAAAAATACTCCTGTCATAGTTGCATTCCGATATGATTGTTGTTGCTCAGTGCTCGTAGTAAGAGGCATGAAGCTATGCAGACACTCAAACATGCCTCTAAGATGCAAGAAGCGCGCATGAAGAGGTCGATCATTCTGCTTGGTCGAGAAGATATCAAACTGCAACTGTAAAATTTTGCTCTCATTTTTCGCATGCCTATATGTGGCTGCTAAGATATCCCGCATAGCCTTTGCTGTGGGTTGATTGACAATATCATTGGCAATCTCCGTAGTGAGCGTCCCAGAGAGCCAAATGCGAGCATAAGCATCATCTTGCTTCCAAGAAGCATTAGCCTCGGCCTTGTCCTTTGGCTCTGGATCTGTTAGAATGTGCTCCTTGTTATGGCACTGCATCAGAGTGTGAAACTGCATGGACCACAACTCGTAGTTGGTCCCATCCATCTTTACGATGGGAATCGAGCGCTTGAAGGCACCAGAGGAAAAAAAACATCACCCTTGTTCTCTGACATGGTAGCAAGAATGTTGAACTCTGTGACAAAACTGAGAAGTAGACCGTTATGAATGAGTCTACACAATCACATATAGAGGATTGGTTGTATTTGTAGACTCATACAACCATCCTCATCTCCCGTTGTCCTAGGCTAGGCCGTATGTGTGCAAAGGGTAGCAACGCACGCAGATGCACGTGGATGCACTAGAGATGCACACAGATGCACGTCAAATGCATGTACGTGCATGCAGATGCGCACAAGACGCGTGCACTAGTGCGCAGATGCGCACATGACGCGTGCACTGGTGCGTAGATGCAGATGTGCTCAGATGCACAGATGTTGGTGCACAATTGCTGGAGCAAGGCACATATGCTGCTGCTGTTGTGCGCGTATGTTGGCGCACGGTTCGCGGATGTACGCATATGCGCAAGGGGGGATGCGCACTGGAGGGCCATGCGCATATCCTCTCACGCGCAGAGAGGCGTCATGGCGCACAACGGTGCAGTGCAGTGCGCGAGGGCCAGGCGCAGATCCTCTCACGCACAGAGAGGCGCGTTGGCGGTGCAGTGCGCGAGCAGGGTTCAGGAACGGGGGCTAGGCACGAACGGGGTTCAGGCATGGGGGCCAGGCGTGAGCGGGGGCCATGTGCAGGTGGCGCATGTGTGGGGGGCACACGTGCGGGCGGGGGGGTGGGGGAGGGTAGGGTTAGGTTTAAGGTGGGATATAGGAAACCTGATCTTGGACCGTTGCTCCGATACCATGTTGGAACAAATAAATGACATGCTATTCATAGGACCCCTGGGCTCTCTTATATAGGAGAAAAACCCTTGGGGTAAAATACACAATAAGTACATGAAAAAAATGAAAAACGTAAATAACACCAAAAGATAATAATAATCTCAATGATCTAGCTAAAGGTGAAAGTTATTGGACTCGTGCAAGCTATAGACAAATACAAAGGAAGGAAGTAGAGGAGTCTTTGAAGGTTTTGAAACCTGAGAAAGGTGTATATCCTGATGACATAACTATAGAAGACTGAGGAGTTCTAGGTGAGCGATGTTTGACTTGGCTTAATTGAATGTTATCTGAAGAAAGAAGAAAATGCCTGATGGATGAAAAGCATTGTGGTGCCTCTTTATAAGGATAAAGGAGACGTTCAAAATTGTTTGAATTACAGAGGTATCAAGCCGATAAGTCATAGTATGGAAGTTTGGGAATGTGTGATCAGAAGGAGGCTGAGGCAAGTTTCCAAAGTAAAAGAAAATGAATTTGGATTCATGCCAGGTCGCTCAACTATTGAAGCTATCCACTTGCTAAGGAGGATCGTGGAGATTAATAGAGCTAAAAGGAAGAACCTCGATGTGATTTTTATTGATTTGGAGAAGGTTTATGATTCTGTCCCATGAGAGATTTTGTTGAAAGTTTTTGCGAAGAGACAAATGCATGCCCTATACATTAACCTCTTAAAGGATATATATGATAGGGCTTCATCTTGTGTATGGATCTCGTCTGGGAAGACTAACTATTTTGGCATCAACATTGGTCTGCATCAAGATTCAGCTTTGAGTCAATTCCTTTTTACTTCGATTATGGACGAGTTGACTAGTCACATTCATGATGAGATACCTTGGTGTATGTTAGTCGTTGATGATATGGTGTTGATTGATGATACTATAGATGGAGTAAATGAGAAGCTTGAGGTCTGGAGACATGCATTAGAGACAAAAGGATTTTATAAGTAGAGCTAAGACTGAATAGCACTTTTGATGGAAGCAATGACGAAGGAATCGAGGTGAAGATTGGTGACGGTAATATTCAGAAGAAAGATTCTTTTAGATACTTTGGATCTATTTTGCAACATGATAGGGAAATTGATGAAGATGTTACTCAAAGAATAAATTCTGGTTGGCTAAAATGGAGAGGAGCGTTTACATTTTATGTGATAAGATTTTTTTTTGAAAATCAAAGGAAAGTTTTACAAAGAAGCTGTGAGACCTGCTGTGCTCTTTGGATATCAATGTTGGCCTATGACAGAATGAAAGGAAAATGTTAAGGTGGTTGTGTAGACATACACGTAAACATCGGTTTCGGAATGATGCAGTCAGAAGGAAAGTTGGTGTAGCTCCGATCGAAGATAAGACGAGAGAAAATCGTTTAAGGTGGTTTGACCGTTAGGAGGTCGGATGATGCACCGGTTAGCAGATGCGAGTTTTGGTATGTAGAGTCGGCTAAGAGAGGGCGAGGAAGGTCCAAGAAGTGTTGGAATGAGACTAATCTGAAGGGATCTTATTTTTTTATCTTATCTCGAGAATGACCCAAGATAGATCTGAATGGAGGCAAAGAATCCATGTAGCCGAACCCTACTTAACGTGGGAAAAGTCTTTGTTGTTGTGATTGTATTTATTTATACATTTAACGTAATAAAATTGTATCTATTTATTTGCATAAACTATTGTGACATTTTATGCTTGACATATTAGAACTGACAAAGGAAAACAGAGGCACAACTATAATCTTAGTTTCAGGACCTGTAGGGACCTTGTAAAGCTTTTAGTATATATTTGGGCTCTGTATTTTGTCTGCCTTCTTGGCATCACATTTTTTCTTTCAAAAAATTATTTTGACTCTGCTGGGTTAAAAAAGATTTTGTGTTCTGTCAGGAAAGATTTTACTTAAAGATTTTACTTAGATAATGTTATTAAGTGCACCAAGACTCTTTTTGAGTTATCGTCAGTGTAATCCGTTTATTGTGCTGATTAATATACAGCATGATGAAACACTGCTACTTGTCTTGTGGCCGATAGACCTTCAAGGTTGAGAATATCACTAGCAGTTCCAGTTGATTATCTATGAACTGCAGAACTCTAATGCCGGAAACTCAATTAGGTTTTTCTCCTTTAAGTCTGAGTTTTACTTCTTAGATGATGACAATTAGGTAAATAATGTATGTATAATGGTGTGGGGAACATGATTGCAAGCATAAGAGGAGGGGGTCTTAAAGAAACATATACTGTTCAAGTATTGTTGAAGTTTTTACTCTTTTTCCCTTCACGAAATATGGAAGCTAATCAATGAAAGTAGTGGATATTCTTTTTGCATGTAGCGGTGAACACAATGAGGTTGATGTGTCTAGACGTCCAATAAATGCCCTTGGCATGATTATGTTATAGTTGATCATGTTTAGTTTCTTCTTATCTAATCATTAAGTATAGTGGTGGTCTCTGATGGGAGAACTTATATATGCATCTTTTTATTTCCAATGCAATGGAAGGATGGTTTACTCCGTGGTGGGGGGGGGGGACTTGTCTACCTAAAGAACGAATATGCTCTGGCTTTGGCTTCATGGTCGATGCAATCATAATTGCATGATATAAACTGTATATTATTTTCCACTTATGGGTGAATTTGTTATCCTTATTCAGGTGAATGATAAGTCTGGTGGATATAATAATAGACTCATTGTGACTTGCATGAGAAGTGGTCTTAATCGTCCATTTAGGGTTATGCAAAAGCCAGAACGGGCACCAATAAGAGCTTTGAGAGCTTCATCATCTGGAAGGTTTGTTGAAAAACATGCCACTTTATAATGTTGTGAATTGTGATTAGGTAGTGTAATTAATCTTATGAGTCGGTTTCCCCACAAGCTGCAAACCCATATTACTGGTTAGATGGACGTCTTTTGTTTTTACGTTGAATGAAAGACAAAATATCATGCCATTAGTATGCTTTTTAAAAGAAAAATTGTCATTATTCTATTTTGCAATAATAAAGCCATAGCTGTTGTATATGGTGAAGGTCTTGGAATGAAATAATTTTTTCTTTCAACTTCTTGTTGGATCTTGATGAGTTAATGGAATATACAATGAAACTGAAGTCTGGGCTGGTGAAAATTTATCACCCTTGGCTTAAGCTTTTTTTAAGAAACCCTTGGCTATTGTTATGACTGCTGAATAATAAGTTCAACTGGGCTCTATGAAACAATCAATTGATATTAACTTCTATGATGTAAATCATTATGTACACTGCATGCCACATAATAAATTTAGTTTGTTTGAATTTCTCTGTGTTGTAGTCCCATTAAAAAACACATTGAGACAATGCAGCGAACTATTAGGATTGTGATATATATATGAATACATGCGATTCTTTTCTTTAAATACCAAATTAATATTGCATTGTTAATCCTGAATGTAAAAAAACTGAATAAATGATGTGAACTGACTTGATTGTATGTGGAATATCAGCACACGAGTTTCTTTCTTGATTCCCGAATAGCTAATGTAATTTTTTACACTATTTCATTTCATACAAACTAGTTATCACGGTTACCTGCTTGCTTTTGCATAATTATTACCTGTTTGCTTAAAGCTCCCAGTCTCAAGTATGATGGTCCTATTGGAATTTGTAAAACAAACTTTTAGACCATGTTCTGCTTTTATCATAATTGATTGTCTTTGACCTCTTCAGGTATCTTCTTATATTATTTCGTGACGCTCCTGTTGAGGTTTGGGCTATGACACGAAATCCAATAATGGTGTGTACGCATTATGCTCAGATTTTTCTTCACCGCCTTTTTACGATCACATTGCACCTAGTTGGGTGTTAGTTATACTTATCTTCTTGCTTGGTTTCTGTTATTTGATCCATCACGAGGTTTTTAACTTATTTGTTTGCAAAGTCTTATATTGTTCAATTCCTCGTATAATTAATGAAATGTACCAAAATAATGAAATAAATCTGTGTACTCTTGTGTTCTTACAATATTGGCAAATCGACATTGATATCAACGAAACAATATCAATATCGACACTTAAAACCTCAATTTGAATTATATAAAAAAAGGGAGATCTTAGACCCAAAAAAGCCGCTTGTCCAAGAAGGACCCACCTGCCCAAAAGGGTGATTGGGAAAGTGACTTGGTGGTGGGTGTTTTCCCCCTCCCCTGTTGGCGCCTTACTGCTTAGTCCAGGATTCAGAGATATAAGGACCCACCTGCCCAAAAGGGTGATCGGGAAAGTGACTTGGTGGTGGGTGTCTTCCCCCTCTCTGTTGGTGCCTTACTGCTTAGTCCAGGATTCAGAGATATGAGGAATCCTCCTCAGAGCCCCCTATTAAGCATAGATCTAAGTGGCCGGTCAAATAGTAGGCTCTTGATCCATTATCTGGATTTTTTTGGGGGCTCCAACAATGACCAAAGGAAGGTGATCTAATGATGGATGTTTTGGAGGATTTTACAGATGGCAATTTAGGTGTTGACATGGCCAATCGAGCACTCTTTTTTCTTCTAAAAAAGGTGTCTGTGAGTGGGGAGGATTTCCGGCCTATTGCTATGCCACTACCATTTATATTTGATACCATCTCTCTAATCGCATCAGCCTTCCTCCTAGGAAAAGGGATCGGGGACAACCGGGATATGACTACTGAGATCATAACGGATTGGAAAAGATGGTGTTTTTATAGCCATCTTTGGAAGATAGATTTTTCCAAGGCATATGACACTATAGATTGGTGTTTTTCTGTGGTTAACTCTTGTAAGACATGGTTTACCGGAACTTTGAATCTTTTGGATGAAGAGATGCGTTGAGATATTAGTTATCTTTCATATTGTTTATGTACTTTCTATTTTCTTTGGTTTCTTGTAATTTGCCCAATAGATTTCTCTTTATATAAGAGAACCCTTGGGCCTCTGAATAATGCAATTCATTCTTTTATTTCCACACGGTATCAAAGCTAAGGTCCTAGATCAGAGTTCTGACCTAATCCTCACCACCACCACAAGTCTTAACTCAGTAAACCTTTGGGAAAATCAGAGGTGGAGAAGATGGCGATGAAGAAGTAGAGCCTGAAGTAGACAAACTCAGAGATAGAGGCATGTATACCTCTTCTCCAGCTTTCAAAGGAATCAACTTATCACCTGTAGGAGAGAAAAACATAATAGACTCAAAGAAAGTGACATCCACACTAACATAATACTTATTACGAACAAGATTAAAACAACGGTATCCCTTTTGAGTCCTGGAATACACCACAAAGACACACTTGACAGCTTTAGGGAGAGCTTGTCATGACCAGGGAACGTATGATGAACAAAAGCAATTGATCCAAACACACGAGGAGTGAGAGAGAAAAGATCCTTCTTGGGAAATACAATCGAGAATGAGATATTCTCTCCCAACAAAGACTAGGGCATACGAATTCATTGGGTAGCAATTAATTAGAACCACACCCCCCAGTAAGAATGAGGAGCATGACTCTGGATCAAGAGGGTCTTGGTAACATCCAAAAGGTGATGATTTTTACGTTTAGCCACCCCATTATGTTGGAAAGTATAAGCACAAGAAGTCTGATGAACAATACCAAGGGTTTTGAGAAATTGTGAGAGTTGAAGGCTACAAAAGTCTAACGCATTGTCAGAATGAATATACTTGACATTCGCAGGAAAAAAATGTTTATTTCATTAATGAAGGTTTGAATAACATGACCAACATCAGACTTGTTTTCGAGAAGGAACACCCAAACCAATCTGAAAAAATCATCCACATCAACAAAGATAAAATTTCTGTTCCTGATGGTCTAGAGCACGACTCGGACCCCAAATATCAAGATGAAACAACTAAAAAATATTATGACTACTTTGTCCCAAACGACTCTGAAAGGTAGACCTGTGATGCTTCTAAGCTGGCATGCCTCACAATGAAAGGTAGATCGAGGTGAATTTGAGGAATGACATGAGGCAACTTTTACGGAGGAAGATGGCCAAATAGGAGGTGCCACACATAAGGAGAGACTGATCTACTGTGAAGAGTTGAAGAACCAACATATGGAGATTGGATCAGTCTATAGAGACCTCCTTGCTCACGGTCAGATCCAATCGCCCTGTCCGTAAGAATGTCCTGAAACACGAGAGACGATGTGTCAAATATGGCACGACAATGTAAATCCTTGGTGATTTGGCTAATGTCCAAACTTCACACTTGCTCAGTTTGGCATACAACTTGTATTCTCGAAATGTGTCCAAAACTATCTTGAGATCATTTGCGTGATCCCATTCATTTCGAGAATATATCAGCACATCGTCGATGAACACCCCCACAAATTGTCCAAGTATGGATGGAAAATCCTGGTCATTATATCAATGAATGCTCCAGGGGCATTTGTGAGCCCAAACGACATTACAACAAACTCATAGTGCCCATATCGAGTCCTGAATGCTGTTCTCGGAATATCTGATTCTCGAATCCTCAACTGATGGTAGCTAGGTCGAAGATCGATCTTCGAAAACACCGAAGATCCCTGTAGCTGATCAAATTTATAATCGATGTGTGGCAGAGGATAATGGTTCTTCACCATTCTCTTGTTCAGTTGCCGGTAATCAATGCATAATCTCATCGATCCATCCTTCTTCCTGACAAAAAGAATGGGCGCACCCCATGGCGAAGTGCTCGGCCTCGCAAAGCCCAAGTCAAGTAACTCCTGCAACTACATCTTCAGCTCCCTCAACTCAGCTGGTGTCATGCGTTAGGGAGCCATTGAGATCAACTATGTGTCTGGTAGCAAAGTGAGCTCGAACTCAATCTCTCTCTCAAGCGGCAAACATGGCAATCATCAGGAAATACTTTTGGGTAGTTTGATACTACTCTGATGTCCTGGGTCATCGGCTCTCCATCGGATGTCTCTCGAATAAAAAGCTAGAAATGTGTCACATCATTGATCAACAAGCCCCTGAGCTCTCAACACTGAAATGTACTTCATTTTGGAGTCATATAATGTACCCTCAAAAGTGAACTCAGGTAAGTCAGGAATTCTTAAGACAATTGTCTTCCTAAAGCAATCAACCAACGCATGATGTGTTGATAACCAATCCATGTCCAAAATCAAGTCAAACTCATCAAGTTATAGTAAGAGACAATCTACGATCATCTCGTGACCGCCAATCAACACCGGTAAACATCTGATTATTAGTCTAATGATGAACAACCGGTCACTTGACCCATGGATGTGATAAAGTGGATTTAGGGTCTCTGCAACTCTACCTACTTAAGCTAGTAATATTGAAGTATTGAAGGAATGCATCGCTCCAGAATCAAATAAAACATGGAAAGGTCGGCTCAAGACTAAGACCATACCTTTCACCATAGTAGCCGCTGATCGTGCCTGCTCCTCGGTCATTGCATGTTATTGACCCTATCTAGCTGGTACGGTACTCGAACCGACCACACTCTGTGTCTGTCTCTGCAACCTCATGAAGTTGGAGTTCCTGTCATGTAAACTCCCAGTACGATGTGACTGCGGCTGTGAATGCTGTGGCTACGGTCGAGGCTCACTAGAAACTTGGGGTCACTGATACCATTAATGACCCCATGGTTGCACAAGTAGCATCGCATAGACTGGGTAGGCGTAATAGACGTATCGGTGCTTCGAGTCGGTCCTGCGGGGGTCTCTCCACTCTCTGCAACCTAGATGGTTGAGCTGAACTGGTGCCTCGTCTGGCAAGTGCTCCTCAGAAAGTAGTCACTGGAGATGACGATCACTGCCAGAGAACGTTGCCTGAAGGATGAAACCGTCGGGATGATCTCTGCTGCTGAAACGGTCGCCGAATCCGTCCGAAGGACCGATGTGGTGTGGGCTCTGCTCCAAATGAACTCCCAAAACGTCTCTATCTGATGTCCTCAAACTTCTATGCTGCGTCAGTAGTCTCAGAGATAGATGTGAGACGTAGTCCGACCAGCTTCTCCTGCACCTCTTCCCTCATACTCTGATTAACTTCTCCTCGGGAATGCAACGGCTGTTGGTGTGTGTCGTGACAGCTCGGTGTAGTGAACAAAGTACTATCTATATGTCATCCATCCCCGTCGAAGCTCTGCGAATAGTCGGCGCTGGGACTCCTTCCACTTTCTAGAAAAGAAGTGGGATCTAAATCCTGTCTTGAAATTGTCCCATGTGGGCTCGCATCCCATCTCGGAAACTGTTGCATCCCACCATCTTTCGGCGAATGATATCAATAAATACTCCATAAAAGATAACGATGCATCTTGTTGTGCACGAATTATCCGGAGTACCTTCATCACTCTTTTCAGTCGCTGCTCGGCCTCATCTGATGTCTCGGTGCCCTCAAACATGGGCACATTGGCTCGTTGATAGGGAGTAAAAATCGTCTGATGCCTGTGAATGTCAAAGTGATCAGGTGCAATCTCGTCTGCAAAAGGTACATGGTCCTACTCCTTATCATGATCTCCATCCTCTACTCCATGTGCTGATATCTCCTCATGTGGATCATTGAATTGAGGTTGCTGAACCTCTACAGACTAAGGTTGTTCATGTTGTGTTCCATCCTGAGATGGATGGTAGGTGAAATCAGAGAGGTCCTCGAACCTCATCTCTATGTCAGTCTGCCCGTCTGCGATCTCCATCTGCTGGGCCAAGATCTGGTCCTGCTAACCTCTCATAGTAGTTTGCTGCTGTTGCTGGAGGTCGGTGAGAGCAGTCAATATACACCAAGGCCTTAAATGTCGGTTTCGGCCACCATTTCGGTATCGACCAAAACAGAATTTCGATGGAATTTCGGTGGAATTTCGACCGAGATTTCGATCATTTCAGTCATTTTTTGTACTAGGACCCCCATATTTCGGTCATTTTCGGTCATTTCGATCGAATTTCGATTTCGACTGGATATCGATATTCGACAGAAATTCGACCGAATTTCGCTGAAATTTGAGGCCATGATATACACTCCAAATGATCTGCCATCTCCTGGACAACACTAGATGTCACGGTTCTGCACGAGAACCAATCTCATTAGTCATAATAGTTGATGTTCGCTGACATTTCTAACCGTGTTTTTCTCTTTTTGGGATACTATATGAATATTAATTGCAAGAAGGTGACATCTGTGGTTATTGAATTTGAATGTCATATTTCCCTTTTGGACTCGCGACAAGTCGGAGGACTGTTGTTATCCGAGAACTTAATGAGATTGGAATCGTAATACTGCGAATGTGTGTAGTAGGGTACCACTGCTCTGATTCCATTAATGTGAGACGCCCGTCCGGGATCTGGATACCTGTTCACATAACATTCATAGTTTATATGTTTGCTATAGATCACATTAAGTTACCGAAAATAAAGAAAAAATTTTCGATGTTCGAATGACATTCACAATAATGATAAACAACCACATAACTAACAAGTGTCACCAAATTCACATTCGCATCAATTTCCGTATATTTTTACTTGTAACAAAGAAACTGACATTCAGTACATGTATCTCGAAATATAAAAGAAGAGAAAGAAATAAGCACATGAGAGTTACATATAACCTAAACAAAGCTGTAATATGTACTGTAACCAAAACCTGTCTAAACTGTAAAGCTCAAGGTCCAGCTGTCAATATACTGAATCGCAGGTGCTTTGCCTGCCATTCATGTTAGGAAGAAAAAGATGTCAAAGGTTAAGTACAATCTAATTTATTAAAATAAAACAGGTACTTCAGTGGTTTCAAAAGAAAGCAAGTAGATAGGTGTTGACATTTAAAATTTAATAACTACTTGCGTGCAAAGTTAATTCTCAAGTTGTTCTTGTCTATGAATTCTCTTGTTCATTCACTATCTTAACTATTCCCACTTAATCTTCTTATTTAATTACAAGATCCATATTTACGCAAAAACCATTTTATTATTTAGAAGGCACGCTGACGGATCTTAGAATATGTAGATGACGTGTTTCCTGTTCGGATATTTGACCTTGTCTAATTCCTCAAGCTTAGTGGATAGTTTGTGGTCTTGGTTCGGACGAGACCTCACACTATGATTCTAAGGCAAGAAGAACACCTTATGGTTGGAGTGCCTTCATGGACATGCAATGGAGTGTAATGCATCCTAATTAAGTTTCCAACACATCCACTAGCTTCACCTAACAACATGCAGTATTAGCTCTCATTCTAATGCAGAAGGTTTCCGTGCCACGATCCTTTGTTCCTTTCTATTGTTGTGAGATATCATATGTGACGATGGATCTTCTTAAATATTGATGATTGATGATTGAAGTTTTCAGGATCTAATCTCTTTCCATGCTATCACCTACTGGTGGAACAGTAACCACAACTCAACTCCATCTGACAACGATCTTTCTTCGCCAGGACCTATTGACAGAATAATAACCAAAATCTCAAGCAGTGAGGAAGCCTCCTAAGAGACTCTTCCGTCTCGCCCTCCCAGTGGAACTACGGTCCATGAGAGGGCTAGGTACACTCCAAAAATACGTCCTGAGACGGGTGGGAGAGACTATACGGTCTGAGTCACTCCAAAAATGCCCGATCGATATGGGCAAAACGAGCTCGAAAAAGAAAATCAAGGGTCCTCCTGCCTAAGTACCCTACTGAAAACTAGGTCAGCGGAACTAGTCAATAACTTGGATCCCAACGGAGTATAAAAACACTGCGAGCTCACGTAAAACACCTAAAAATGACTGGAATCCTAGATCCGCACACTAGGCGGCCACTGCCCTAACTGAACTTCTTATCTCTCGCCCAACTAAGGGTCACCGCGCCCTCGCACAGTCAGGTGTAAGGGTCACCACGACCGGCACAATTAACTGCCATCGCTGGTTACTATCATACTCAGTACTCACTCACTTGATTACTCATTCTGTTTCAATCTCTTCTGTAGTTTATTTATAGATCTAGGTATCTTGTCCATAACCTGATTACTAGTGATCTATAATTAATGGTTTATACTCAAAAGATTATTTCATGAAGATTTTTAGTCATTGATCACAGATTTTCCTAGATTGTGTAATCATATCTAATATGTTTTCTTTAAGAATTTGTAGACTTCCTAAATTCTGATACCCTACTCTTTTATTACTGTTATTCTTGGATAATGGCTCTGATTATGTCAATTATTTGTTGGCTTTGAAGAGAAGGGATACGCATCTATACATATATTAGAAATAATTTAGTGTCCTGATTATTGATCTAAACTTTATAAGTCACGTATATGAAATTACCCCAATGTTCTCAATTTTCAAATTATGAGATTAAAGTTGTTCATTATATCTGGATTCAAGATTTAGATCAATGTAAAATTCCCAATTTTTCTTATTTAGTCCTAAGATTTGGTGTTATTCATTAAATCTAAACTTAGTCTCAACTTGCATGCGAATTCTTTCCCAAATCTCTGAATTTTAGCAATGAATTTAGTAGCTAATTGGTGTTTTAAAACTTGACTTAATTGCATACAAATCACCCTTAATTTTTCCTTAATCAACATGAAATCAGTAGCTATTCAGTGTTATGAAATTGGACTCCAATCCCATGTAATTAAACCCATATCTTTCACGTTTTTATGTATACAATCTGTAACTATTAGTGTTTGAAATTGGGTCTTAATTGCATATTAATCACCTCAAATTCTTTTAAGGCATGAATAACAACATGTAATGATACGAAATTAGATTTAAATACATGTTAATCACCACCAAATCCTCATCTTTCAAGCATTCAAACTGCTAAAACACCACAAATTTCTCATCTTTTAAGTATACAAAACATTAGCATATGTTGGTCTCAGTTTAAGTCTAAATGCATGCTAAAACACCACAACTTTCTCATCCTTTGAAGCATACAAACTGTAGCATGTTATAGTCTGAATTTAGATTTAAATGCATGCAAAATCTATCCAATTACTCATCAAATCAGGAGCTAATTAGTGATATGGAACTTAACTTAATTTTGTGCTATTTATCAATAATTGTTTATTTTTCAAGCATGCAAATTCTTATTTTTTAAACATAAAATTTCTAGAGCATATGGTGGTATGAAATTAAGTCTATTAGCATACAATTCACCACCAAAACTTTAATTTTTCAAGATGAAATCAGTGGCTAATTCAGAGGTTTTGAACTTGGGTCTTAAATTACATGAAAGGTAGCAAGATGAGGGGGATTGTACTTCTTTTGGGTCTTCAAATTGGAGACCAATCTTGCACACAGAGAGGATCTCAAGCAGCTGCTTGGATCTGCTGCAACTTGAGCTTCAAACGGAGTAACAAGTAACAACTCCCTTGCTTGAGCAACACAATTGCAGATTGAAAGGAGCAACAACTCATTTAGCTGCTGGAAGCGGTAGCTGCTCAACTAAGATCATCAACAACTGTTTGAAGAAGCAGCTGCAGCTGAAGCAAAGGGGAGGGCTCCAGCCCCTACGATTGAAAGCAGCAACATGCTATTGCTTGGGAGCAGCAACAACAGCTCCCAAGCTGCTGACAAGAGCTTGCAGGGGAAAAAAAGCAAGGGGGAGGAGCTGGGTATGCTCATTCGGCTGGAAATTTGAAAAGAAAAAGAGAGAAAAATAAAAGGTCGAAGGGTCTGTGTTATATAAACAAGAAGGGGGCCTTTGGATGTTGCCAAGTGGAGGGAATGATGGGGCCAATTGTGGCTGTTGTGTTGGAATTTATGATTTTTTTTATTTTTCTAAAGGCCTCTATCTCTCTCTTCTCTGGAATACCAATATCTTGTTTTCCCGGAATCTTTGATTCATGTGTTAAATTTCTCGTTTCGACTATCTATAAACGATGATTAAACGATATAAAATTTATACTTTTCTGATTCAAGATTGATACAGAAACTGGCAAAACATGGTCTTGATTTTTGATCAAAATTTTGTAATTTAAATGATCAAACGACCTCCGATTTATAATCGGTCGATTTTGATTCGACGATACAAATTTTTTGGTGGTCTTGGTTTATTTTTGTCGTTTCCAATTGTGTCACAACTTTTCCGATGGCACGTTTTACAATGCAATCGATTTTTATCGATTGATCCCAAACGAGTTTCAATATACGGTTTCTGGATCAATTCAGATTATTTAATATCAATCAATAGTTTTATTAGATCATTGGACCCTAATCGGGTCGGTTTCGGGTTATTCGGATCCGGATGTCACAAGCTGGGTACATACATAATCTCGTTGAGTTGTGCTACAAGCTCATCGAACCTTTGATCATAAGCAGGGGATGGAGTACCGACTTCCTGAGTCTGCTCGGCAACTCGTGCTGAAGCAGGAAAGCCATTCTTAGAATAACATATATCTTCGGAATGGCCTGACTCGTGGCAGGAAGTGCATGACTAACGGGGTCGACTACCCCCTCCCATGCCACGAGTTCCACGATCATGGTACTGTGTAGAACTCCCTCTACCATGAGATCCAGCCACAACCGAAGAGGTCTGAGATTGCTGAGTACCACCCCCACCGGGAGATATAAAGAGCTTGCTCAGTCTACGATATACCTCCTCCATTGGAGGTATGGTAGCATCAGTAAGAATATGCGATCGAGCAACACCATACTCGGTGTCAAGAGCAGCTAAAGAAACTCCTGTCAATGTTGAATCTTTGTACACCTTGAGCTGTTCTGGTGTAGTAGTCAAGGGAATGAAACCACAAAACTTCTCAAAGATACCCCTTAGAGAATTGTAACGGGTATGGAGAGGATGGCCATTCTGCTTCGATGTGAAGATATCTTGCTGAAGTTGCAGTATCTTCCACTCGTTTTTTCGCCGGGGAGTATGTAGCGGTGAGAATATCCTATATAGCCTTTGCAGTAGGTTAACTGAGAATATCATTAGCTATCTCCATTGACACAGTCCCAGATTTGCCACACACGCGCATACGCGTCATCTGCCTCCCATGAGGCATTAACCCTAGTCTTGTCGCTTGGCTCATCCTGCGTGAGGATGTGCTTCTTGTCGTTACACTACATTTGGCTCATGAATTGCATAGCCTATAATTCATAGTTTGTTCCATCCATCACGACAATGGGTGTTGGACCTTTGAAGGCACCCAATGGATGAAACATCGGCTTTGGAGTCGACTCTATTGTTTGGCATGATAACAATAGTGACAAAGACTGTGGTTGTAGACAAGAATGACTGCATATACACAAGCATACAAGAAGATGGTTGTGGGTGTAGACTCATACCACAACCTTTTCTATCTGTTGAATGCCTCTCTAGGTAACTAGGGTGATTTTAGATGATCAAATCGCACCTTAGAAACCCAAAATCAGATTGAACATGAATCAAATTGCCTGTTACGAGCATGTTTCACACCTCAGAAGACGTTAAACGTGGAACAACAACACTAGGCGATCGACTAGGGATGCCGACGACGGAAGCAACGCAACCCCTAGACTACCGGTGGTGGCGACGGTTGCAGCGATGCTGTTGTTGTTGTTGGTTCGCCTTTGGGCGACGATGATGGCTGCTTCGACGGCAGGCTGCTGCTGCTCCGGATAGCGATGATGGGTGCGACTACGTTAGGGTTTTTGGTGGGGTAGGATAGCTAGGGCACATGCTCCGACCTAGGACTGTTTCTCTGATACCATGTGGTAAGGTGTGGAAAAGCATTGTTTATTCATCATAGCCCTAGAGCTCTCTTATATAGGAGAAAAGCTTTAGGGGGGAAATTACATAAAATAAACAAAAGAAACATGAAATATAAAAGAAGCACTGAGAGATACAAATATCTCAACATGATCTAATACTGCGTATTTAATTTAGGTCTTCCTGTGTGCAGGATGTACGAGTATTAGGAATACTCGAGGGTGACGTGATCGTAAACGATTGTATAATCGTGACACTTCCATTCCGATGGAGCGATGAAATATGATTGGATTTTAGTGACTCCTCTTAGTAGATAAGTAATCTGATCTTAGTCAAATGTTGGAAATTGATCTGAATGTGATTTGGATGCAATGAGAAGATTAGATTTACAGTTTGATCCAATCAAACGTCTTTGAGAGGCTGTCTTGATCTGAATATGAGATGAGATCTCAGTTTCCAAGTCACTATACATGGAATGTACAATCGTCCCGTCCTTATCTCCAAGTATCTGCGAAGTAAGCACATTATTCTTGAAAGAGTTCAAGAATAATTCAATTGCTGACAACGTATTTAAGCAATGGGAAATGGATAATTAAATGTAATTTAATTACCGTGAATGGTATGATTATGATTCATATTATTTGGACACATGAGAGTTGCCATCTAAGATGATTAACTGTGATTTAGTTATCAAAGATATGATTAATATGGATATTGATGGGACAAATGAATAACTTGATATTCATCATGAGACCCAGGGCTCTCTTACATAGGAGAAATGCCCTTGGGTAAACTGCATGAGAGATACATAAATAAAATGAAATAGAAAATAAAGACCAAAGATGTACGATAATCTCAACACTCCCTCTCAAGCTGGAGCATATATGTCTATCATGCTCAGCTTGGAACAACATCTTTGGAAAGGGCCTCTGGTAAGAGCTGTGGTGATCTCCAGTAGGAACATGAGTGGTGGATATGAGACCCTTCTGGATCATGTCTTCGGTATAGTGGCAATCCACTTCTATGTGCTTCAAATGTTCATGGAATGCATGATTATTTGTAATAATAAGTGCTGCCTGATTGTCACATATAAGCTGCATAGGAAGATGTACATCAACTGCGAGATAAGTCAGAACCGACCTAACCTACATTATCTCAACGCTTCCCTGAGTCATTACCCTGTATTCACACTCTGCACTAGATCTAGCAACCACTGTTTGTTTCTTTCTTTTCCCTGACACAAGTGAGCTGCCAACAAAAATAACAAAATCCGAAGTAGACTTCCTGTCCCTAGGGCATCCTGCATAAACTGCGTTTGCACAAAACACATTGTAACATCAAGAGAAGTGCCTCTACTGAATATAAGACCAGGACCTGTTGAAGACTTTAGATATCTCAAAATCATATAGACAACATCTATATAAACCATCCTGGACTGCTCCATGAACTGGCTCACCTTGCTCACAACAAAGGATATATTTGGCATGGTGATGGTAGCATATAGGAGCTTCCCAACAAGCTCCCTATATCTCCTCTTATCTATCTCCTCGGTGTCCTCATCATGTCATCTCATACTTAGATATATAGGAGTAGTAGCAGGCTTACATCCTGTCATACCTGTCTCTAGTAGAAGATCAGTAACAAACTTCCTTTGGGTCATCCCGAGACCGCGCTGATTCCTGGCAAACTCTAATCCGAGGAAGTATCAGAGATTGCCAAGATCCTTGGTCACAAACTACTGTCCTAGGAACTCCTTGGCTGCCTGAATGCCCTGCTCATTATCGCCCGTGACAATAATATCATCAACATAGACAAGGATAGCAACGATACCTCTTTGTGTCCTCTGAACAAAAAGTGAATGATCTGCAGTGGAACGAGCAAACCCCTGATGCTCTATCAACTCTCAAAGCTTCTAGTACCAAGCTCTCGGACTCTGCTTCTAAGCTGTAAATTGCCTTGTGGAGCCTACACACCTTCTGAGACTGCCCTTCAGCAACAAACCTGGCAGCTACTGCATATAAACCTCCTCCTATAGATCTCCATATAGAAACACATTCTTCTCATCAATCTGGTAAAGAGGCTAGTCCCATGAAACAACAACTGATAGGAGAATGCGCAATATCGAGTGTCTGGCCACAAGAGAGAATGTATCCTGATAGTCCACTCCATAAGTCAGGGTGAATCCACATGCTGTAAGCCGTGCCTTTTAACGATCCACACCGCCATCTGCTCACTGCTTCACCGTAAAGATCCATTTGCACCCCACAACAGATGCACCTGGTGGGGCACAAATAACACTCTAGGTACCACGAGACTGCAATGTGACCATCTTCTTCTCCTTGGCAAGTTGTCAATTGCTATCCTGTATGGTCTCCTGATATGTTCGTGGAATATTAACAGATGAGAGGCGCATAATAAATCTCCTGTACTCATCAGAAAGATGTCCGAGGGACACAGAGGATACGTTGCACAGTACTAGTCTGCTTGATGGGTAGACACCCTTAAGTTTTGTGGAGTCATATGTGGTGGAAGAAGGAAACTACTGTGATATAAATTAGGGTGCACATGGAATATATCAGATTGAATTTTTGCTTAATTCGTGTCCAATCCAACCTTAATGGATTTTTATTTTTTGAAGCAATCCAATCCAATCAAATCCATTGGATTACAGATATGATCGGATTTTTCATACTTACATTTTCTCTCTCAATAATCTAATCTCTCATGTTTGTACTTTATAGCACATTCTCCCTTGACATTTGAATTATGGCTTAAAACTACTAATACAAATTGATGTCGAAAGTATATTTAAAGATAATATAAATAAATTAAAGTTGAAGAATTCCATTAATCCATTATGAAAGGTTGAAAAGCACATAATCGAACTAAAGAATTATATTGAATTCTGTATTTAAGTTTTTTTATAAACGATCCGTTAGTATGGTTTGTGTAGTTAACTTTCAACAAACGAATCAAATAAGAGCAATACAAGTTACCAAATAAGGATGCAAAGACAAGTTAGATAAACAAAAAATGTGGTCTCTGTGGTCAAATATCGATGAAGTTTATGATTAATTTAATCTGTTAAACTATACCAAAGCCAAGGTTCAAAATCTCAATTTCGATTTCGTCCCCCCCTCAAATTGAAATTTCGGTGAAATTTTGACCGTTTTGGTGGAAATGTTAAAAATGGCTCAAAAGCTATTTTTCAACCATTTTTTTTGCAAATTAAGAACTTCCAAGTTATTACAATAACAAATAGCTTACAAATATACACTTGCTCATGTATGCCCCTTATATCGCACATATTGGTCAAATCGATGTTAATGCTGATTCTTGACTTATACATACTGGAAATGGATATCATCCAATCCAAGATCTTAAAACAACAATAGCTTACAAATGCACACTTATATCATACATATCTCAGATCCATATGCCTTATATCACACTCATTGGTCATATCAGATATATTGTTGAGTAGATACTGAAACTAGAAATCGAAATGACTAAGTTAACAACACTTAGAAGACATCTTTTGCTCATAAAAATAGTTAAGCATTTGATTCTATAATATAGATAATGATTAATTAGACAATGTTTCGTTGATAGAAATAACTGTCGTGGATAAAGTTCTAATGAATTACAGACTTGCAAACTGCAATAAAGATGCATCTATTTATAAAGATAAATGACAAAACGAAATGAAATGATTGAGCTATATCATATATCTAGAAGGTATAGAGTTGTTTCATCTCGATTGATTAAACCTAAAGGGAGAGGGGGCTCACCAAGTTGAAGAATCGTTATTGTTGGAGTATATGTGTTACGCGTCGCCTATGTTGTAGATAGGTAAATGGATAACTTCAGGATTCATTTACCCCTTCCAGGAGTTTGGTCCCACATCTACCCGTGGTGGGACTTGGAGGCTCTGTCGAGGCTATATACGAAGCCCCAAACCTCCTGTATCAACTGAGAATGTGCAATGCATAAATCAACCCTTTGAGGCGTTCTCCCGTGGTTTCATCCTGTTCTTTAGAGAGTAGGATTCCACATAAAATCCTTATGTTCTTCAATGTTTTATTCTTTATTTTTCTGATACGCTTCCGCATTCTATTTTCTAACATGTTATCAGAGCGGGTTCGATTCTGGAAGATTTTATGTTCTTTGTTTATGTTCTCTTCGAGATTCGATTGTTAGAGTATGCTATTCTAGATTCAAGATTGTTTATGTTCAAGATTTATTCAAGATCAAATTCAAGGGTTTCAAATCAATTCTAGGGGTTTTATTCTTAAATCGCTAATTCAAAGGTGGCAAGTTACGCCTCCATCGCGCATGCATCGTGCGGCGGTGCTCGACCTCCAGACTCCAAGCAGCCCTAGCATCCAGGCGCTCGACCTCCAGATGTTTTTTCGCCAGCCCTTCGGAATGCTCCAACAATCCTCCTTGGCTGCCGCCACTTACACGGCGATGGCAACGACAATCCTCTTCCCAGCACCTGGCGATGCTCCTACCAGATCTCCCCTCCGATCTTCAATCCCAAAGAAGAAGAAGCTCCATTGTCGCATGCCCTATTCGATCTATCGAGGAGCAGCATCATCGACGGTGCAACTCTTTGGCCACGTAAGGCGGAACATTCATGCACGAGATCTCCTCTCCACGTGATGCCTCCTTCACGTGCTCAAGGTGGCACCAACGACATCTCCACTGAGTCTCCAGGCGGTGTTGGAGAGGAGCCAATGGCGACAGCGAAATAAGCATGAGCCCCTTTCTCCGCAAGTCCACGACAACGCCGCCCCATCTCCAGGCGGAGCTCGAGCCCATCTCCGACTCCTTTCCCAGGCAGCACCGCCAGCCCCTCCTCCGTGCTCCTCTCGCCAGCGATGGAGCCGAAGGAGGAACCTCCCTTCTGGAGGCAGCGACGGAAGGACAAACCCTATCGGGGGGTGGCGCGTAATGAGCTGGGCCCCCCAATGGGGGCAGTGACTTCTTTTGATGAGGAGGGTTCCCTGAAGGGAACCCTAAGGTGAGTCGAACATGTGGGGGGCCCCGTGCTACTGTAAGGGCCCAAGTGGGCTGAATAGTTAAAAAATGCGAATGAAAAAAAGGAGAGATGCCAGATTAAAAAAAGGAGGCTTGTTTAAAAGAAAAAGTTGGACTTGTTTGAAAAAAAGTTAAAAACCAAAATTTTTTTGAAAACCGCTAAAACAATGCAGACAACTATTTAAAAAAAGGGAGTGGAAATAGTCAAAAAAGAAGAAGATTTTTTTGCGAGAAGAAGAGCCGAAAAATTGTTATCGTCTTATTTGGTGTTTGTTTTCTCCTGTCTTCATTTCTTGTCTTCTGTTGTTGATGTCATTATTTTTCTGACAAGTATGGGATAAATGAGGAGTATTGTGTAGAGTCACATACCGGATTCTCAGATTCTCCAGATTCCAGATTCCAGGCCAACCAGTTGATCAGACTCTACAGTTCTTCATATGTTCAGACTGGATGTTCAGATTCCGAGTACTCAATCAAATGTGCACATGTTTGCCATCTTTTGTTGTGGTCCCCATCTTTTATTTTGGCCAGGATTTTGGTTAGGGTTATCATGCGGTTTCATAGGGACTCCAGAGTAGAGGTCCCATTCTCTGAGCTAATATGGGAGAGACCCAGTTTTCTGATGAGGAGAATTTTCATACTCCATTCTCCAACAACCGTGGACTCCGGCGAGGATGTCTCCACGTCTTGTTCGGTTCGACCCTTTCAGAGATGGAGCAGTTGTCTACATGTTGTAGGCTAGAGTACTTCGACGAGGAGACTCTTTTCAGTTGTAGTGACTCTGACTGGCGTAGTACAGAGCACATGCTCTTCGATGAGGAGATTCAGTTTGACTCACACTCCAGCCCGTTCGTCCTCCTCACCTGCACGACATGAGAAGCAATGTCCTCGACAACAGCTGAAAGTTGTACGTATTGAGTTGATATTGTCTGTAGTGTCCTGTAGCGTGAGTTTGAGTTTTCTTTCTGTTTGTCCAAGCTGAGCATTGTATGCTCCAACTTGAGGGGAGTGTTGGAGTACTTATGCGTCACCTATGTTGTAAATGGGTAAATGGATCACTCCAGGATCCATGTATCCCATCTAGGAGTTTATTCCCAAATCTACCAGTGATGGAACTTTGAGGTTCTGTGGAGGCTATATAAGAAGTCCCATACCTCCTATATCAGATGTGAAAGTGCAATGTATAAATCAACCCTTTGTGGCGTTCTCCCGTGGTTTCATCCCACTCCTTAGGGAGTAGGGTTCCACGTAAAATCATTGCGTTCTTCGATATGTGGAAATATTACCGATATTTCGACCTATCTCGGTCGAAATCCGGGAAATCGAGATATAGGGGAGTTTCGATACCCATGACCTGTCAAAATCGAAATTTCGACGAAATTTCGCTGAAATTTCACAAAATTTCAATCCATGGCCAAAGCCCAACCACTTGAAAGAACACCCTTCAAGTCTCTTTAATATATCATTATTATACAACAATTATAGAACATTTAGACTCGATTGAGGATTCAAGACAAACAAACAACAACAACACAACCTCTCCCCACATTAAGTAGTGTCGGCTACATGGATTCTTTGCTTCCATTTGGATACTTGGGTCTTATTCGAGTTAGATCCAATACATAAATATAGCCAAAACTAAGTAAAATACAACCCCCAATTGCACAACATGCCGCTCATTTAAAATGGACTTTGAATGGAATTTATTTGCAAGATGACACCTATAATAAAAAATGCACAAATTTTATGAAAAATATGAATCAAATCGTATATCAATATAAAAAGGAAAGGTATTTAAGTAACATTTACCTATTCTTTGATGGATTTGGCCATTTGATCATGTAGCTGATCCGATTTTATCAATAGGATAAGGTTGCAAACTAGATCTAGCAAAAAAATAAAAAGTAAAAGTATCAAGAGTAACAAAAAAACATATCATGCAACTATCGTAAATCTATAATTGAGATAACAAGAGTAGTAGCATCCCGAGGACAAATAATACCACGAGGCATGTGGAAATGTTGTGCGAGGCGGGTGGTGACATCAGAAGGGAAGGGGTGGTGGTATCATGTTGGACGAGAAAACATTGTGCAGGAGGGGTAGCGATGTTGAATGGATTAGGAGTGAGAGAAAACTGGGAGGAATATTGACAGTGAAGAGTGAATGAGAGGAAGATGGAACCGAGAGGGAAATAATCGAACAAGGTTTATAACTTCACAAGTTACAATCATTGTTTTTTGTTTTAGGGATTTAACACGTGACTTTCAACTTTCAAGTGAGAAGAGATGGTGGTGGCAAGAGGACTTGTGTCCAAGATGGATATGGAAAAAATGAGATAAATGGCATTGATTATGACCATACGGGAAATTCGAAGTAGGTATAAATAGATATTATATATATGTATATATCTATGTATGTGTGCATATGTAAATGTGTATATTTATGTATGTATGCATATATGAATGTTGTTTATTTATATGTAAATGTGTATATATGTATGTATGTTTGTCAAACAGTTAACAGATTAGATCGGATTGGATCAGATTTTCGTAATCATTCGATCCAACCCATACTTTAACGTATTTGATACATTCTAATCCGATCAGATACATCAGAATAATAAAATCAAACCAATCTAATCCAATAACATCAGATTGGACCGGATTGTTGATTTTATATGATCCATGCGCACCCCTAATATATATAATTTTAAAGGGATATTTACACCCATAACCCTGAGTAGTCTCGTAATTACCCCCAAGAACACTCGATAATAACGAATCACACCTAGGACCCTCAGTAGTGCTTAACTCTTACATAGCATACCCCTTGTTAACTTCCATCCAATTTCTTGTTAACTATGATGGAATCCGTCAAATATTTACATTTTTTACCCTTTAAGTTCCCATTATTTACAAATAAGACCACTCCCCCTTCCACCTCCACCCCTTCCAACGACACACCCTGAGTAGCTCGTCCATGGCTCTCCTCAACTCGCCTCCATCCCCCAATGCCTCCAACGCCCTCCCCCTCGCCTCCCTCAGCCTCTCCCGCACCACGCTCCCCACCTCCCCCTCCATCACCTCCCTTACATTCCTCTCCACCTCCTCCACCCCGCCAGCCCCTCCACGTACCCCTCCACCCCCACCGCCATCCCTAGGTCCTCCACCATTACAGCCTGGTTCATCCTCTGCTTCGTGTACAACTATCTCCCCACCATCGCTATCCCTTCCCATAGGGCCTCCAGCAGTGAGTTCCACCCTAGGTGCGCCACGAAGCCCCCTACTGTCGCGTGGCGTAGCACCACACACTTTGGCACCCACAACCCCACCACCCACACTCTTGCGCTCGTCCGCTCGATGAACCCATATGGAAGGAGGTCCTCCATAGGGGCCATGGACATTTGGGAAGGATCCTTACACGACCATGATTGCACCACCCAGAGGATTCGCTGCCCGCTATGCTCCAGTCCAGTAGCGATCCCCTTGATCTCCTCTGCGGATAGATGGCCCAGGCCGTTGAAGCACATATACACCATGCTGCCCCTCAGCTAGATGTCAAGCCATGCGAGGCACATGTCCAAGGGCTCGACCAGATATGGCACGACGAGCAGGTTGACACAGTGGATCGGAGGGGTGGTCATTCTGCATTTACAAATGAGACAACTCTGAGGAGGTGGTCGGTGAGGGGGATGGGTTGGGGGCACTGGAGGAGGAAAGGGGAGGGTTGGGGTATTTTTTCTTTCTTTCTTTTTTACTTTTGGTTAACTTCAGTCGTTAGATCGTGGATTGGTTAGATTAACTCAGTTGTCTGCTTGAGTTAATGAATTGAACTGACAGAGGGTTATAGGTATAAAACGGAGCACTTATTAAGACTCCTGGGTGTAATTCATGATTATCGATGTTTCCTGAGGTAATTACACAACTACTCAAGGTTATGGGTGTAAATATCCGTAGTTGAATGCAAAAGCCTAATGAATGACATCAAAAATTCAACAAACAATTTAAATTATAACTGTGCATTTCTTATTATAATTTTATTAAGGGTTTAAATATTATATAACAGAGTGTGAACATATGAACTTTTCTGAATTTAAACTGATTTCCCATTTCAGCTGTCGGAGAAGGTTGCTTATTCACTCCAGGGTTTGCCTTATTAATACTTATTGATCAATTTTTATCTAGACTTTTTCATTATATCATTTTTGATAGAATTCTAAGAAGAGTCGGAAGCTAGATGTCTTCGACGTATTTTTGATAGCAACTCAAATTGCGTTAGTTGACACATGGGGACACAAAAAGTGGGAAGCTAATATTTTTTTTTTTGGAATAGACCTGAGTTGCTTATCCATCCCTTTTGCATATCTTGTGCATATGTTCGAGTCAACTTTTGGAGAAAATAGGTGCCAAACTCTTGTTAAAACCTAATCTGTGTGAGATTTTATATTGAGCTGATACATATGGAATGAAATAATGGAACTAACTTGCAAAGAATGCATTTTATGTTTCAAATTCAGCACAATTCTGATCACCATTTGCCTTGCATGGTTAATGGATGCTGACTTACTGCAAGCCTTAAAAATCATCTTCAGTTGCTCCAAATTTTGTGTCACGGATAACTTTGTGAGATTTCTATATTTAGCGACTTTTTTACTTCTCATTTTTTTTTAAATTTATGCTGAACTTTTCTGATAACATTAGTATAACATATTATCCACTGTTGCAGTTGAGATCATTGGCGCTTCCATTTACAGTTCTAGAATGGACACTTCCAACAGCACCTCGCCCTATACAGGATGGTTCTAAACATTCGTCACCTTCTCTCAAGGATCAGATTCCTGTCACATCTCCTAAAACACCTCCGTCTAATATGGATTCCAGTGAGGATACATTTCCCGTTTTTTTAACGGAAGTCGCTATGAATGTTGTTCACCCTAATACCTTCTGTTACAATAGGCATTGAATATAGCATTTTTTTGAATCCTGGGTTCTGTTTCTTTATGCACAGAGGGTTCTACTCCTGACATTTCAACAGATGACACGTCTGAGAGTTTTGCTTTTGCTCTGGTAAATGGAGCTCTTGGAGTATTTGAAGTCCATGGACGCCGTATACGGGATTTTAGGTATTTTCTCTGTTGACCTTCAACTCTATATATGTCAAGCCCACATTTAACTTCGCTCGAGAGTAAGAAATCATGCTAACTTCGATATTATAAGTTGTTTCTGAAGAGAGCAAGAGATGGCCTGCTCATTTTTAAGGACTCCTACAGTTATATTCTTGTAATTTTTATCCAATTTATCCGGGGAATGGGAGATCCTTATTATAACAACTATAATCTATCTGATGTTGAGCAGTTTGTTTGGGTGGTGTGACTTAACCAAGCATGCCTTTGATGCCTGGGTTCATGGGACCATATCTTTTGGAATCAGATCCAAGTACTCGATACATATTATACTTCCAACATATTGATTATGCAATGCTAAGTAAATAACTACAAAAAATCTAGTCCCAAGTCCAGTCCACATAAGGAATAATTATAAATTAATTGGGAAATTGGAAGATAGATACTTCCAACCTTTGTTTTTTATTTGAAATTTTCAATCCTTGTTAGAGTATTATTTGTAGAGAAATTGTATGATGAACAACCAATATTGGATGCCGTCCAGGAAAATTTAATGATATAAAGGATGATGAACAACCAATACTGGATGCCGTCCAAGAAAATTGACAACAACAACAAAGCCTTTTCCCACAATTAAGTGGGGTCGGCTACATGGATTCTTCGCCTCCATTCATATCTATCTTGGGTCAATCCTGGGCTTATATCCACAAAAGAAAGATCCCTTCGTACGGTCTCTTTCCAACACTTCTTGGGTCGTCCCCACCCTCTCTTAGGCGGCTCAACATCCCAACACTCGCATCTCCTAACTGGTGCATCAGCTGATCTTCTTTGCAAATGACCAAACCATCTTAAGCGGTTTTCTCGCATCTTATCCTCGATCGGAGCAACACCAACTTTCTTTCTGATTGCATCATTCTGAATCCAATCCTTACGTGTGTGTCCATACCTCCACCTTAGCATTTTCATTTCTGCTACAACCATTCTCTGCGCATGTCTATGCTTCACAGGCCAACATTCAGATCCATAGAGCATAGCAGGTCTCACGGCTGCTTTGTAAAACTTACCTTTAATTTTTAAAGGAATTTTCTTATCACAGAGAACAACAGAGGCTCCTCTCCACTTTAGCTAACTTGCATTTATTCTATTAGTAACATCTCCATCAAGTTCCCCATCATGTTGCAAAATTGATCCCATATATCTAAAAGAATCTCTCTTCTGAATGTTATCGTCACCAATCTTCACCTCAATTCCTTCACTATTGCTTCCATCAAAGGTGCACTCCATATATTCTGTCTTAGCCCTACTTATACGAAATCCTTTACTCTCCAACTCATGTCACCATACCGCAAGCTTCTCATTTACTCCATCTCTAGTCTCATCAATCAACACAATATCATCAGCAAATAACATACACCAAGGTAACTCATCCTGAATGTGACTTGTCAATTCGTCCATAATCAAAATAAAAAGAAGTGGACTCAAAGCCGAACCTTGATGTAAACCAATGTTGATGTCAAAAAGCTAGTCTTTCCAGACGGGATCCTTACACAAGATAAAGCACTATCATACATGTCTTTTATGAGGTTAATGTATAGGACATGCACTTGTCTCTTCTCCAAAACTCTCCACAATATCTCTCGTGGGACAGAATCATAAGCAATCTCTAAATCAATAAAGATCATATGGAGGTTCTTCATTTTGACTCTATAAATCTCCATTGTTCTCCTCAGCAAATGGATGGCTTCAGTAGTTGAGCGACCTGACATGAATCCGAATTGGTTTTCTTTGACGTTGGAAACTTGCCTCAACGTTCTCTCGATCACACATACCCAAATTTTCATAGTGTGACTCATCAGCTTGATACCTCTATAATTTGAACAATTTTGAATGTCTCCTTTATTCTTATAAAGAAGCACCACGATACTCCTCCTCCAATCTTCTGGCATTTTCTTGCTTCGCCAAATAACATTGAATAGATTCGTAAGGCAAGCCAAACCACGCTCACCTAAAACTTTCCATACTTCTACAGGGATGTCATCCGGTCCTAGACCTTTTCCAGGTTTCATAATCTTCAAAGCCTCCTCTACTTCCTTTCTTTGTTTCTGTCTATAGCTTGCAAGATTCAAATAACTTTCACTACTAGCTAGATCACCCAAAGTGATCTCTCTATTTCCTCCCCCAATGAAAAGTTTATGGAAGTACTGCTCCCATCTAGTCTCTATATCCTTCTGAGTAACAAGCACGCGACATTCCTCGTCCTTAATGCATCTCACATGAGAAAGGTCATTGGTCTTTCTTTCTCTTTGCTTTGGCCAACCTGAATATATCCTTCTGGCTCTCCTTAGAGTCGAGATTTTTATACAAAACTTCATAAGCTTTCGACTTAGCTCCGCTTACAGCCTTCTTTGCTACTTTGTAGTTTGTGACAGTTTCCTCTGTACTGCTTACGTCCAAGAAAATTGAATAACATAAAATATCTATGGCAAAGAAATAATGAAAGACAAATAATTACAAGTTGATTTTAGCTATGGAAAGTCACCCTCGACACGTGAAAGCCTTTCGCTATTCGTTTCATTTGGGCCGCATGATCTCCAAGGGTTTACTTCTGCCATGTGATCGCTTGTGCAATTGGTCACACTACCAGCCATGTTGGATCTGAAACTCCAAAAGAATTTCGAGTATCCCACATTTCGAATTAGATACCGCTTGTCGAAGTCGCAGTAGAAATAATGTCCACAGACTCCGTGATATTTATAAAAATCATAATTGTTAGAAATATGAAATGCAGAAGCGTAATCAGAGATAAAAGAATAAATAACGAACACCGAGATTTTACGTGGAATCCCACTGCCTAAGGAGTGGATGAAACCACGGGAGAGCGCCTCAAATGGATGATGTGTTCATTTTATTTTCTCTCATCTGATACATGATCTGTGTGGCTTCTTATATTGTCCCCACTGAGTCTCCAAGTCCCACCACTATTAGATGTGGGACTAAACCACTGGATATGGTAACCCATCTATACAATATATGACACATATACTCCAACACTCCCCCCTCAAGCTGGAGCATGCAATGTTTAGCTTGGACAAACAGAAAGAAATCTCAAACTCACAATACAAGGCACTAAAAATAATATTAACTCAACGCAAACACAACTGTCGATTGTTGTCGAGGGCATTGTTTCTCATGCCATGCAGATGAGGAGGAACAAACGGGTTGGAGTGTGAGTCAAACTGGGTCTCCTCTTCGGAAAACATGTGCTCTGAACTACACATGTTTGAGGCACTAACACTGAAAAGAGTCTCCTCGTCGAAGTACTCTGGCCCGCCACATGTTGAACACTGAATCATGTAGACGACTGTTGCATCTCTGAAGGGTCGAACTGAAAAAGCCGTGGAGCCATCCTCGTCGGAGTCCGCGGTCGCTGGAGAATGGAATCTGAAAGTGTCATTGTCGGAGTATTGATTCTCTCCCATACCGGCTCAGAAAATGTGATCTCTACTCTGGAGTCCCTTTGAAACCACATGAAAACCATAGTTCACATGGCATATGTTGGAGTATATGCGTAATATGTAAGATGGGTAAATGGATCCTTGCAAGATCCATTTACCACATCCAGAGTTTAGTCCCACATCTACCAGTGGCGGGACTTGGAGTCTGTAGTTGCTATATAAGAAGCCCTAGACCAACTGTATCTAATAGAAAGTGCATTGCAACATATGGCCCTTTGAGGCCTTCTCCCATGGTTTCGTCCCACCAATTAGGGAGTAGGGTTTCATGTATAATCCTGCGTTCTTCATTGTTCTTTATCCTTTATTTCTGACAATCTTTCGCATTCAAAGTTTTCTAATATGGTATCAAAGCGGGTTCGATTCTCGAGGATTTTATTTATTCGAGATTCGATTTTGAAATTCTTTTCCTTGAAGGTTTATGTTTGAAGATTATTCATGTTCATCGATCAAGATTGTTCAAGTTCCAGTTTCTAGGGTTTTCTTGAAACCCTAATTCAACACAAGTGATCAGTTCATGTTCTAGAGGAGTTTTAGGGTTTTTCAATCCCTATTTTCAGCAAGATCAACACATCTCTTAATGTTGATCGTGTTTCTCGATCGAGAGGCGGAGCTGCTCCAATCATCTAGGTGACACTTCAATGACAACCAATATCCAAAGTCCAACGCAGATGGCGGTGCACATCCTCTCCATCGCCATTGAAGCATCATCTCCAGCGGTGCGGATGAAGATTAAAAAAACAATGGCAACAACTTCTCTTCTCCTTTGGCAGCACAACCTCTAGGCGTCCCTCGTGCAACCCCTACTCGTGCAACCTCTTGAATCGAGCAACCATCGCCCTCGAGAAGCCTCTCCTCTAGCAGAACCATGCAGTGGTGCATCCTCATGCATCAATCACTCCAGGCGACAACCCTCTCGTGCGATTCATCTCTAGGCGGCACCACCTCTTCCCGATGCTACACCTCCGGCGACTTTGCGCCCATTCAAGCCCAGCAATCCACGCGATCTCCTTGTTCTCCACACATTCTAAATCCCGATCTTCATTATTTTGGGCATGAAATACTCGCATGTGATACTCGCGTACAAACCTCAAGAGCTCCAGGCGACATCGCGCGCCTCAGAACCGAGTAGCGACGGCATTAGATTCCCTCCAGGAGGCAACAACGACAAGAGAAAAAAGACTAAGCCCCATCGAGGACGGCGTGATTTCGTGAGGAGGTTTCCCACTAAATAAAAGAAAAAATTTTGAAGGGCCCAATTGTGCCGTGACTTCAGAAAAAATAAAGAGAACCCAAGTGGGTTGCTTTGAAAAAAAGGGAGAGAGAGGCAAAAAAAAAGAATGGCCTCAATTAAAAAAATAGTCATAAAAAAGGGACACAACTGCAGATAAAGGAAGAAGAGACGGCTATAAAAAAAGAAAAGAAAGTCGTGGAAAAAAATCATTTGTGATGTTTCGTTGTCTCCTCATTTCTTATCTTCTCCTAACTTTGTCGATGTCTTTATGTTCTGACAAGTATGGGAGAAAGGGGGAGTATTTTGTAGAGTTCTACGAGCCAGATTGTTAGTTTCTACAGATTCAGATGCCAGATTCCCGGCCAGCCAGATTGTTCAGACTCTACAATTCAGTTTCAGACTCTGCGGATTGGTTCTGAGTCAATTTTCGAGGCACTCCATCTTTGAGTGATCCATTTTCTTTGAGTTCTCCAGAGACTCCTTTTCAAATGTGTAAATGTTTGCCATCATTTGTCGTGGTCTCCATCTTTGTTTTTTGGTCTCAAAGTTTACATGCGTTTCATACGCACTCTAGAGTAGAGATCCCATTCCCTATGCCATGGAGGCTATGGTTTTCATGCCGTATCATAGGGACTCCAGAGTAGAGATCCGATTGTCTCAGCCAGCATGGGAGATACCCAGTTCTCCGATGAGGAGACTTTTTGGACTCCATTCTCCAGCGATCGTGGATTCCGACGAGGATGTCTCCATGGCTTTTTCTGTTAGAAACTTCAAAAAGATGTAGCAATTGTCCACATGATATAGCGGGTCAGAGTTGTCCAGGTAGGGACTCTTTTCCAGTTGCAGTGACTCTGACAGACAGTACATAGTACATGCTCTCCGACGAGGAGATTTAGTTTGACTCACACTCCAGCCTGTTTGTTCCTCCTCACCTGCACGACGTGAGAAGCAACGTCCTTGACAACAACAGACAGTTGTACGCGTTGAGTTGATATTGTTTGTAGTGTCTTGTAGTGTGAGTTTGAATGATTTCTTTCTGTTTGTCCAAGCTGAGCATTTCATGCTCCAGCTTGAGGGGGAGTGTTGGAGTATATGTGTCATGTGTAAGATGGGTAAATGGTTCCTTCCAAGATCCATATACCACTACCAGAATTTAGTCCCACATCTACCAGTGGTAGGACTTGGAGAGTTTGTGGATGCTATATAAGAAGCCTCATACCTCATCTATCTAATGAGAAATTGCAATGCATTTATGACCTTTTGAGGCCTTCTCATGTGGTTTCATCCCGCTCCTTAGGGAGTAGGGTTCCACGTAAAATCCCGCGTTCTTCATTGTTCTTTATCCTTTATTTCTAATACGCTTCCGCATTCAAAGTTTTCTAATAGCATTGAGGATGAGTTCTCTACTCTGGAGTCCCTATGGATCACGTGAAAACTCCGAGACCAAAAAACAAAGATGGGGACCACACAACTGATGATCACAAACATGTGCACATCATAATGAAGATTCGAAATCTGAATGTCGAGTCTGAAATCTGAACTGTAGAGTCTGAAAACTGGCATGGAGTCTGAATTGGAGAATATGGAGACATATCTGTAGAACTCTTTACAGTACTCCCCCTTTCTCCCATACTTGTCGGAACACAATGACATCGATAAAGTTGGGAGAAGACAAGAAAATGGGGAAAAACAAAACATTATGAAATGATTTTTTTCTCACAACTATCTCCCTTTTTTAGTAGCCATATCTCTTTTTTTGTAAATAAATTGTTCGATTTTTTCAGCTTTCTCTCTTTTTTTGTACGTACATCTCCTTTTTTATGGCCAATCTTTGGCCAAAGATGCAAAATAGCCCAATTGGGCTTACAAAAAACTGTGGGCCCCCTCATTTTTTTTAAATTGGGTTGTGCCTCTTTTCTCTTTTTTAAGCATGACTTAACTTGGTCCCAAAGCACCTCTTTTCTTCTCTTTTCTCAAATCAGGCCTCTGCCTCTTTCTCTCCATTTGCCCTTTTTTTTTCCTTTTTTTATTTCGACCCACTTGGGCCCACAAACTTAGTTCATGTAGCAACCCGTTGTTGGGACTTTTCCTTTTTTTTTACTTTAGAAGACGCCCCTTGGACTCAAACCAATATGTTTTTTTAACTATTGCCTGTTGGGCCCGAACAAATGGAGGAGCAACCCCCTTGTTTAAGAAGGGGTATCGGCCTTCTTTTCGATTTTGATACACGACCAGGGTTCGCTTGAGGAAACCCATAGCCGCTACCGTCGTTGGAGAGGATTCAAGGAGAAGCTACCTCGTGTGGGGCTGGGTAGTGCTGTTGGAGTGCAGCGTCATTGCTCGGATCTAAAGGCGCTGGAGAGGTAGGTGATCAGATTTGGAGGCTGCTGCTCGAAGATGTTGTGAGGGGATATGCACCGCCGGAGGTTGCGTCGCACAAGGGGACCTGCTACTACCGTTGTTGCTTGGGGCATGGGAGTTGGTGCTGCCTTCAACCTTCTTCTTCTCCTTCTTTCTCATTTTTCCTGGAGAAGATGATGGCGTCG
This sequence comes from Ottelia alismoides, assembly GCA_037367405.1. Classification (NCBI taxonomy): domain Eukaryota; kingdom Viridiplantae; phylum Streptophyta; class Magnoliopsida; order Alismatales; family Hydrocharitaceae; genus Ottelia; species Ottelia alismoides. The sequence goes on from JAZKJV010001055.1 coordinate 130,361, forward strand.
AAGCTTTGAGAATGAGCGACGCCTAGATAAGGCGAATGGAGTATCTCATGGAGAAAGAGATGGAGCTTGTTGCTGAGAGGCTGGAGATGGCGAGATCCCCCAACGCGAGTTTCTTCGAAGAACTTGATGATGCACATCTTTCATTGCCGCCGCGTGCTGCCCGGATCTCGCTAGTGATTGCGGGTTTCAGATCTGGTCCTATGGAGCCCAGGTGTGATAGCCATGGAGCGCCTCCAATGTGAGAAGAGCCTCGCATGATCCCATCTCTTGGTCGAGAACACGGTCTTCACGATCTAGGATTTTGATGAATTGATGTGAGAAGATCCAATGCGAGGGGTGCTTCGCCTATGCAACCTCGAACAGATCTTGAGATTACATTCTCAACAACACTTTTGGAAAAAAATATGAACAAACCTTGAACAGATAATCAAGTCTCAAGAACGAACAAAAGTTGCTGCCCTCATAAAAAACTGAATCGCAAGAACGACTTGCTCTGATACCATGTTAGAAGTATGAAATGCAGAAGCGTAACCAAAGATAAAAGAATAAACGATAAGGAACACGGGGATTTTACGTGGAACGCTGCTCCTAAGGAGCCGAATGAAACCACGGAAGAACGCTTCAAAGTGTTGATGTGTTCATTGCACTTTCACTCATCTGATACAAGAGGTATGAGGCTTCTTCTTATATAGCACCCACTGAGTCTCCAAGTCCACCATTGGTAGATGTGGGACCAAACCACTGGATGTGAGGTGTATACTCCAACAATAATAAACGTTGCTCAACGTAAAGGTCTAATGATTGCTATCACATATAGTATAAAACCACAAAGGTAAGGTATTTCTCAGACTATAGTAACACCATCAAGGGTGTAATAGGATACCACGAGGGGTTTAGGGGTACTATGAGTGTGCCTTTTAGCCTTCTAGGCTGCAGCATGGGCTAATTGAGCCTCAGGTTATCATAGAAGGCACAAAAAAATCCCTTGTAACCTGCTCAGGCAAATGGCAGTGACATTATGTTCAGCGATGACAATTGGTATGCCTAATGATGGTGAAGTGAGGCTTTGCTGGTGGCATCTATGGTGCCTGCTAGTGGTGGTGGTGGTGTAAGGGGGTTTGTTTTCAGGGCAGGGCATTGTTGCTGACTGGTGATGATTGTCATTAGTTGTTGGTGGACAAAGACGAGCAAAATGGGTACAAGTGGCCACCGATCATTGACCTAATTGCATGTGAAAGAAAATAACATACATTTATGAAGTTCTGCCCCTTCTTATATAATAGGCTGGGGAGATTCACATATTAAGTCCAAATCCAAGTTGAAGATAGTAATTCACGTACCTAAGGAAGCAAAAAGAAGATAAGATCCCAAATAACACTCGTAGTATTGGAACAATGGTGACTTACGGTATGGACACTTACTGTAGTTCATATTTTTTTCCTTTTTTGACCAAAATTGTTGGTTTCCCAACATTAGTTGGTAATTGTTTTCCCCCCCTTTCCTTTGCAGACCTAAATGGCCTTCCTCTTCATTTGTTTCAGCAGATGGATTGATTACAGCCATGGCCTATCGCCTTCCTCATGTGGTAATTATTTTTTGGAACCGCTCTTTAATATACAAGTATCATAGTTATAACTTTGTTTGTCATGTTTTATTTTCTCTCACATGTGCTTTATGCTATATCTTTTACAGGTCATGGGAGACCGGGCAGGGTATATACGCTGGTGGGATGTCACCACTGGTCTATCGTCATCCTTTAACACTCATAAAGAAGGAATTCGAAGAATAAAATTCTCTCCAGTTGTTCCTGGAGATCGTAGTAGAGGTCGCATTGCTGTATTATTTCATGATAACACATTCTCAATATTTGACCTTGTGAGTAAGGACCGGAGCTATAGATTTAGTTAATGCTTCATTTTTTAATAATGTCAAACAATCTTTCGGTCTTTAAGCACTTAACTCCAAGGTTAGTGTATATTCATGCTAGTCTACTAGACCGTGGCCTTCTTTTTGTCTTGATTCATCTCAAGAGGTCATAGAATTAGCTGCACATTAACAGAGCGAGAGAAATTTTCAGATTGTTCATTGAATTCTAGAAATGGGGAAAACAACCCTACTATATTAATAATTTTCTGTCTTTCATTAAAAATACTTAATGGACATGTGGGAAAAGATGCTTCAGGGTATGCTGATGTTCATGTAGAACATGGTTTTGAGGATAGAAATGAAGATGGAAAAGTCATTCTGGATTTTGTAACAATATATGATCTTTTCATAGCAAACACTCTCTTCAAGAAGAGGGAGGAGCATTTAATTACTTATAAGAGTGGGCCAACTAGAACACAGATAGATTACTTGCGTTGAGGAGAAGAGATCGGTTGTGTTGTAAAGACTGCAAAGTAATTCCAGGAGAGAGTTTGACAACCCAACATCGCTTGTTAGTCTTGGATGTGCAAATAAAAGAGCTGGTAAAGAAAAGAAGGGTTCCTAATATCATTAGGATTAGATAGTGGAATCTTCCACTGAAGCAATCGAGCTTCATGGAGAAGGTTTTAGAAGATTTATCTTGGGATTGTAGCGGAAGTGCAAACGAGATGTGGGAGGCAATAACATTTTGTATCCGAAAGGTAGCCAAAGAGATACTAGGCGAGTCAAAGGGAGGAGCTCCAGTCAAAAAGAGGCTTGGTGGTGGAGTGAAGGGTGCAAGAGAAGCTAAAATTTAAAAGAGCATGCTTTAAAGCTATGTCTATGGATAGAACAGAGGAAACCGTCACAAACTACAAAATAGCAAAGAAGGAGGCAAAGAATGCTGTAAACGAAGCTAAGTCAAAAGCTTATGAAGTTATTTTTTTTATAAAAATCTCGACTCTAAGGTGGACCAGAAGGATATATTCAGGTTGGCCAAAGTAAGAGAAAGAAAGACCAAAGACCTTTCTCAAGTGAGATGCATTAAGGACGAGGAAGGTCACGTGTCTTTTACTCAGAAGGACATAGAGACTAGATGAGAGCAGTACTTCCATAAACTTTTCATTGGGGAAGGAAATAGAGAGACCACTTTAAGCGATCTAGCTAGCAGTGAAAGTTACTTGAATCGTGCAAGCTATAAACGAATAGAAAGAAAGAAGTAGAGGAGGCTTTGAAGGTTATTAGACATGGGAAAGGTGTATGATCGGATGACATCCTTGTAGAAGTATGGAGAGTTTTAGGTGAGCACGGTTTGACTTGGCTTACGAATCTATTCAATGTTATTTGGCAAAGCAAGAAAATGCCTGAAGATTGGAGGAGTATCGTGGGCCTCTTTATAAGAATAAAGGAGACATTCAAAATTGTTCAAATTACAGAGGTATCAAGCTGATGAGCCACACTATGAAAATTTAGGAACGTGCGATCGAAAGAATGTTGAGGCAAGTTTCCAATGTTAAAGAAAACCAATTCGGATTCATGCCAGGTCGCTCAACTATTGAAGCCATCCATTTGCTGAGGAGAACAATGGAGATTTATAGAGCTAAAAGGAAGAACCTCCATATAATCTTTATTGATTTGGAGAAGGCTTATGATTCCGTCACACGAGAGATATTGTGGAGAGTTTTGGAGAAGAGACAAGTACCTATCCTATACATTAAGTTAATAAAGGACATGTATGATAGGGCTTTATCTTGTATAAGGACCCTGTCTGGGAAGACTGACTATTTTGACATCAACATTGGTTTACATCAAGGTTCAGCTTTGAGTCTATTTCTTTTTACTTTGATTATGGACGAGTTGACAAGTCACATTCATGATGAGTTACCTTGGTGTATGTATATATGCTGATGATATTGTGTTGATTGACAAGACTAGAGATGGAGTAAATGAGAAGCTTGGGGTCTGGAGACATGCATTGGAGACTAAAGGATTCCGTATAAGTAGGGCTAAGATGGAATATTGGAGTGCACCTTTGATGGAAGCAATGGTGAAGGAATTAATGTGAAGATTGGTGACAATAACATTCAGAAGAGAGATTCTTTTAGATATCTGGGATCTATTTTGCAACCTGACGGGGAAATTGATGGAAATTTTACTAATAGAATAAATGCATGCTAGCTAAAGTGGAGAGGAGCTTCTGTTGTTCTCTCTGATAAGAAAATTCCTTTAAAAATTAAAGGAAAGTTTTACAAAGCAGCCGTGAGACCTGCTATGCTCTATGGATCTGAATGTTGGCCTGTGAACCATAGACATATGCAGAGAATGGTTGTAGCAGAAATGAAAATGTTAAGGTGGATGTGTGGACACGTAAAGATCTGATTCAGAATGATGCAATTAGAAAGAAAGTTGGTATAGCTCCGATCGAGGATAAGATGCGAGAAAACCGCTTAAGATGGTTTGATCATTTGCAAAGAAGATCAACGGATGCACCAGTTAGGAGATGCGAGTGTTGGGATGTTGAGTTGGCTAAGATAGGGCGAGACGACCAAGAAGTGTTGGAAAGAGACTATACGAAGGGATCTTAGTTTTTGGATATAAGCCCGAGATTGACACAAGATAGATTGAATAGAGGCGAAGAATCCATGTAGCCGACCCTATTTAATTGTGGGAAAAGGCTTTGTTGTTGTTGTTTCATAAAAAATACTATTGTAACCAAGGCTTTTAATAGCGTGAGGCGATCGAGGTGATTTCTAGTTATTTACATGAGGTGTAAGCCTCCAGGCGGTTGGAATTATCATTAAGATGAGCCTCGGTTTATAGAGAAAAACACACTTAAAATTGCAATTTTGCATAATTATATGATTGTAAATATTCTATATTTAAAAATCCATATTGAACACATGCACACTACATACTAACCTTATGTGTTATGAACTTCTTGGTTAGTGTCTTAAGATGCCTTAAATCATAACCCGTCTATTAAGCGAACATATTACAAAGCTTTTTACACAACCTCCTCCAGTCGTTGCCACCGCTTCTCCTTGTATTATGACTACTCTTGTTATATAAAATAGTTTATGTGACATTGTGGTTTCTGACATACACATACAAGTCGTATATGACTTAACATATATGAGTAACATACAATTTATTAGACATACACCATATATATGAGTGTATAACGTACTGTATAATACATTATATGATACTTAAACCATTATATCGATGTATAATAATAAGGGTTCAATGGGGCTGCCTCCTGTTGGCTGCTCCCGCCCCATTTTCGACGTTTTTTTTTTTTGAAAAATATGACCATGTATATTCATCTATATATCCCTCCTTTATGCCATTCGAATTTCGTTAGAAACAGAGACTCCTATGCCTTCCATCTAGACAACAATTTTAGACCGTTAAATTACCCGTTCTAGATGGATGACATACGAGTGTGTTTTGATGAAATTCGAATGGCATATTTGAGGGATATATACATGAATATACATGGTGATATTTTTCAAAAAAAAATACCGAAAAATAGGGACGGGGCCAGCCCCATTTTTCCTAATAATAAATCTCTGTAACTAATACAGATTCCAAAGTAGCCCCTCATTTGCGCCTCAAAGTCTCGAGGAGAACCTTTGGTAGGTGAGGCATGCGCCTCGGCTAGGCCGCATGAGGCTACAACTAAGCTTTGAGACAGTTCTTGAATAAATGCCTCGAGGTGTACGCTTGGCCGCTTTAGACATTTTCTGTAACCATGATTATAACCCCTATCTTATGGTCAAGATTTATTTTTGTCTTGATAATCATTTTTCTCCTCTCATCTGGGGCATGAGAGGGAGGGACACTTATGGCAAAAAGATCGAGGCACATTTAAAGATATGAATCGTTATGTGCCTCTCCAATGTTTGCGAAATGCTTGGATTGGATGCCTACTTCTAGGAAAAGAAAGTTGTAACTTCTTTTTTCTTAAATAAATGTGCTTTTGCATATAAATTTCTTAAATGTGAAAATAGCAAAATCTTTGATAATTGCACAAGTTAAAATCACAGTATATACTTAGTTGTTGTTGGATCAGGTTGCAAAAGGTCTTACCATAAGTAGGTCTGGTTGAACAAGCAGGGATTCCTACGTGGCACTTGCTATGGAATCAACATTAGTCAGCTATAAAAGTGGATTACTAGGCCAGATATAAGATAGTCAACTAGAGAAAGTAGCTTGAACCAACTTTGCAATGTAGAATCTATTCGTTTATGTGGAGAAAGAGGTCTAGGGGTTCTTATATCGACCGAAATCCTAGAGCACTCATAAACGAGAAATTACATAAAAGGACCCCGTAGGGTTACAACTAAATAAAATAAATAAAAGTCGTCTCTAACACTCCCCTCAAGTTGGAGCATATCTATCAATCATGCTCAACTTGGGGAATATCCATGAGAGGCGTTTCTTTGGTAGCACCTTCGTGAATATGTCTTCAAGCTAAAAATCGGTGTAGATGTATGGAGTAGTGACATTCCCTCCTCATGCAGCATCACGAACAAAGTGGCAATCAATCTCAGTGTGCTTGGTCCGTTCTTGGAAAAAAAGAATAGTAATGTATGTAACGGACTTGTTGTCACAATACAGAGAAACATGAGTAATAACAACAATACCAAGTTGTTGTAAGAAAAGAGAGTAATCAGGTAATCTCATAGGTGGCTTGAGTCATCGCCCTGTATTCTGCCTCTACACTCGATTTGGAGACTAGTTTACTTCTTGTTCCTTCAAATGACAAGGTTTCTACCATCCATCATAGCATATCCTATAATGGATTGGCGATCCTTAGGTAAACTAGAATAATCTGCATCAATATTAAGCGGATACATCAATGTGGCCATTAACCGCATAGAAGAGGTCGCGTCCTGTGATTCCTTTAAGTAGCGAACACCCTGTCGATTACTGTGAAGTGGTTTCTCCATCTATTGGCTGGCTCTGCTCACAGCATAAAATATATATGGCATAGTGACAATAAGGTAAAGCAGTTTGCCAACTAGTCTTATGTATCATGTAGTGTCTTCAAAAGCGAGATCAGATGAATTAGAGTGCTTACTCGGGGCTGCAGGGTTGCTAGAAGGCTTCTATCCAGTCTAGCCTCAGTTAGGAAGTCCAAGCAATACTTCCTTAATGAGAGATGAAGTCCTCTGCAGTACGTATCACTTCTATGCCAAGGAAGTAGCTGAGAGTTTGAGGCGGCCAAAGTCCTTCGTAATGAAGACCTTATGAAGGAAGCCTTGGTCTCTAATATACCTTCATCGGTATCACATGTAACGTAAACTACAAGTAGTACAGACCACTGGACCGTCGTCTGACAAAAACATAGTAATCATATGTTATTCTCTAGAAGTCAAGAGTGTTGATCTCAATAGTAAGTCTATCAAACCATTCTCGAGGACATCTACTTTAGGACATAGATAACCTGCGAAGTCGACATACACACTCCCCACTTGACTTCATAACCTGGATGCTTCATCATGTAAACCTCCTCTTCAAGATCTCCATAGAGGAAAGCATTCTTCACATCAAGCTAAAATATAAGTTATCTTTTGTTGACAGGCATTGAAAGTATTGTGCGAATAGAGCCCATCCTTGCCATTGGGGAGAATTTCGAAATAGTCAACCCCATAAGTGTGTTCACAGACTATAAAATAGCAAAGAAGGAAGCAAAGAAGGCTGTATGCGAAGCTAAGTCAAAAGCTTTGAGGTTTTGTTATAAAAATCCCAACTCTAAGGAGGGCCAGAAGGATATTTCAGGTTGGCCAAAGCAAGAGAAAGAAAGACCAAAGACCTTTCTCAAGTGAGATGCATTAAGGACTAGGAAGGTCACGTGCTTGTTACTCAGAAGGATATAGAGACTAGATGGGAAGCAGTACTTCCATAAACTTTTCATTTGGAGAAAGAAATAGAGAGATCACTTTGGGTGATCTAGCTAGCAGGTGAAAGTTACTTGAATCGTGCATGCTATAGACGGAATACAAAGAAAAGAAGTAGATGAGGCTTTGAAGGTTATGAGACGTGGGAAATGTGTTGGACCGGGATGACATCCCTGTGAGAAGTATGGAAAGTTTTAGGTGAGCGTGGTTTGACTTGGCTTACGAATCTATTCAATGTTATTTGGCGAAGCAAGAAAATGCCTGAAGATTGGATGAGGAGTATCGTGGTGCCTCTTATAAGAACAAAGGAGACATTCAAAATTGTTCAAATTACAGAGGTATCAAGCTGATGAGTCACACTATGAAAATTTGGGAACGTGTGATCGAAAGAAGGTTGAGGCAAGTTTCCCAAGTAAAAGAAAATCAATTCGGATTCATGCCAGGTCGCTCAACTATTGAAGCCATCCATTTGCTGAGGAGGAACAATGGAGATTTATAGAGCTAAAAGGAAGAATCTTCATATGATCTTTATTGATTTGGAGAAGGCTTATGATTCCGTTCACGAGAGATACTGTGGAGAGTTTTGGAGAAGAGACAAGTACCTGTCCTATACATTAATCTCATAAAGGATATGTATGATAGGGCTTTATCTTGTGTAAGGACCCCGACGGGGAAGACTGACTATTTTGATATCAACATTGGTTTACATCAAGGTTCAGCCTTAAGTCCATTTCTTTTTACTTTGATTATGGACGAGTTGACAAGTCACATTCAGGATGAGTTACCTTGGTGTATGTTATTTGCTGATGATATTGTGCTTATTGACGAGACTAGAGATGGAGTAAATGAGAAGCTTGAGGTTTGGAGACATGCATTAGAGACTAAAGGTTTTCGTATAAGTAGGGCTAAGACGGAATATATGGGAATGCACCTTTGATGGAAGCAATGGTGAAGAATCGAGGTTAAGATTGGTGACGATAACATTCAGAAGAGAGATTCTTTTAGATATCTGGGATCTATTTTGCAACATGATGGGGAAATTGATGGAGATATTACTAATAGAATAAATGCAGGCTGGCTAAAGTGGAGAGGAGCCTCCGCTGTTCTCTGTGATAAGAAAATTCCTTTAAAAATTAAAGGAAAGTTTTACAAAGCAGCCGTGAGACCTGCTATGCTTTATGGTTCTGAATGTTGGCCTGTGAACCATAGACTTGTGCAGAGAATGCTGTAGCAGAAATGAAAATGCTAAGATGGATGTGTGGACATACACGTAAAGATCGTATTCGGAATGATGCAATCAGAAAGAAAGTTGGTGTAGCTCCGATCGAGGATAAGATGCGAGAAAACCGCTTAAGATGGTTTGGTCATTTGCAAAGAAGGTCAACTGATGCACCGGTTAGGAGATGCGAGTGTTGGGATGTTGAGCCGGCTAAGAGAGGGCGAGGACGGCCCAAGAAGTGTTGGAAAGAGACTATACGAAGGGATCTTAGTTTTTTGGATATAAGTCCGAGATTGACCCAAGATAGATCTGAATGGAGGCGAAAAATCCATGTAGCCGACCCTACTTAATTGTGGGAAAAGGCTTTGTTGTTGTTGTTGTGAGTCAACCCCATAAGTGTGTGTAAATCATTTGGCAAACAATCATGTTTTCAATCTGTCAATGGACCCATCAGACAACTGTTTGTTCGTGAAGACCTATCTGCAAGCCACATATTGATTCCCATGGGACATGGTACAATGTCACACGTTCCCTGGATGTAAGAGCATCCATTTCCTCATCATTGCATCTCACCGGCCATGATCCTGTAAAGCACTGTAATGATATCTGAGAATAGAAATAATCGTGAGAGCATATGTGTCAGAGCGTGATAAACCAATAGTAGAAGTGAAATGAGACATAGGATTGAAAGTACATTTCCTCTTTATTCTATAGAGAGCTTTGGGGAGCTCCTGAGGAGCATCTAGGGTAGCACTGGTGAGAGCACCTTGAAGATGGCATTTCATCATGCAGAAGAGGAATGAGCAAAGGCACAAGAGCAAGCACAGATACGCGCTTACACTTATAAACAATCGGTGGTGGAGGAAGATCCAGTGGAATATACGTGATAGACTATGTAAAGAAATGAGTCTGTTCAAAGAAAGTAACATCCACAGAAATATAACTATCGGTGGCCAGCAGTGTCATAGCACCTGTACCCTTTTGGGTGTGTGAATAGACAAGGAAAGTACACTTGATCGCCTCTAGGTGACAACTTATCAACGGCATGGAAATCGTGAACAAACACAATACATCCAAAATTTCTCAAAGGTAGTGGGAAGGACGACTCATTTTGGTAGAGTAACATGAAAGGAGTGAACCCCTTTAGTATCGAAGGTGGGACCGTGTTGATAAGATGGACAGTTGTAAGAATGGCATCACCTCTTTAGGTCTTTGAAACCTTCATCTGAGTAAGAAGAGACTTAGTAATGTCAATCGGGTATCTAAGTTTCCTTTTCGCTACCCCATTTTGCTGAGAGGTATACATAACTTGAATTTTGGTGGACAGTTCCCTGAGAATCAAAGAAAGTTATCAATTCGTATTTGGTGAATACCAAAACATTATTAATACGAAAAATTTGAACAAAAGTAAAGAAGAATGTTTTGCTGTACTAAAAGAAATTCTGGGCAATTTTATTGATCTCTGAAAGTTCCTTTCTCAGATAGACCCAAGAAGATCAACTATAATCATCGACAAAAACAACAAAATATTTGTGGTCCACTCAGAGTACAGACCAGACAAGGTCCCCCTATATCACAATGGACAATCGAAAAGGGAACATCATGATGGGGCTTAGCACGTACATGAAAGGATGCTGATGGTGTTTTCTGTACTGATGTGTCTCACATTCAAGGGCTTCAACGTAAGAAAGTTCATGTAACATCATTGAGATAACCTTGGAAGAAGGATGTCCAAGGCGAAGATGCCAAAATAAAGGATCGTCGGAGATAGACGCATCGCCAACAAAACTTGAATCATGGAATGTCAAGATAGTAGAGGTTGTTCTTCTAATGTCCCCTTCTACAAATCTACTTCGTCCGAATGTCTTGAAAATACAACAGAACTCATCAAAAATAACCTAATAATAAAAGCTCGGTACATAGCTTTTGAATAGATAATAAGCTTAGAGGAAATGCCTGGGACAATAGACCCCAGCCAGTCGGAGCTTGGAGAACTTTATAATACCAACTAGGGGTGCACACGGATTGGATAAAATCCGTAATCCGATCCAATCCGATGCTATTGGATTGGATTGGATTGGTTTTATCATTCTAATGGATCGGATCGGATTGGAATTTTTGAAATCTGTTAAAATATGGATTGGATCGGATCTTCACCAAAATCCGATCTGATCCAATCCCGTTATTCCGTTAACACATGTGTGTGCATGTAAATACATACATACATAATATCTATGTGCACCTATTTCGAATTATCTCTAAGGACATAATCAATGTCATTCATTTCATTTTTTTCATATCAATATTGGGTACAAGTCCTCTTGATATCACCCTTTCTCTTGAAAGGCAGATGTTAAAGCTCGAAAATAATGAAGTATGACTATAACTTGTAAAATTATAATCATGTTATGTTATTCTTCTCCCAGTCCCCCTCTCTCATCTCACTATTGGCCGCTAAAATTCCTCCCGATTCCCTCTCAGTCCATTTCGATGATGCCCTCTCTTGCACAATATTATTCCTCCCCAACACAATTTTGCCATGCCCCGTCCCCACGATGTCATCGCCATATCAAACAACACATCCCCTCCACGCGATACCATTTGGCCTCCGTATGCTGCCATTCTTCTTATCTTCGTTAAAAGGCAATATATTTGGGATAGTTTCCAAGTACATTTATTAGATATTTTGATCTCTTTGCTTCTTACGTTCTACTCGCTCTACCTTGCAACCTTATTTTAGTGATGAAATTGGATCGATTACACACCCATCTAAGAAGAAATAAGTATTGTTTCAATTTCTTTCAATTTTAATTTGATATACATTTTTATTCATATTTTCATAGATTTTGCATATTTTGACTATAGATATATCTTACAAATAAAATCCAGTTCAAGTCCATTTTAAATGAAAGGCATGATGCCTAATTGGTGGGTAAATATTTAGGTTAGTTTTATCTTCCATACTCAATCGAGTATGAATGTTCTATGATTCTCGTTTTTTAATTGTATATTATAGAGCCTCGAAGGATGTTCTTGTGAGTGGTTGAGTTTGGCATATTTTAACATTCTAAGTTAATCATGGACTTCATCAATATTCGATCACATAGATCACATTTTTTTGTTTATCTAACTTGTCTTTATATCTTTATTTGATAACTTGTATTGTTTTTATGGGAATCATTTAGTGGAAATCAATTGTAAAAAAACAAACTAATGCATTGTTTATTAAAGAAAAACTAAATTTCCAATTCAATATAATCCTTTAGTTTGTTTGTATGATCTTCAACTTTTTATAATGGATTAATAGAATTCTTCAACTTTCACTTGATATGTATTTTCTTTACTTCTATTCATATGATCGGTTTTCAAGTCATTATTCAAATGTTCAAGGGCTAATGTACTGTAAAGTATAGATGTGTAAAGTAGATTATTGGACAGGAAATTATAAATATAAAATCCGAACCAATCCGATCCAATGCGTAATCCGGTGGATTGGATCGGATTGGATTTAGATAACTGGTGGATTGGATTGGATCCGAAAAACAAAAATCCGTTAAGGTTGGACTGGACACGGATTAAGCTAAAATCCGAACCAATCCGATCCATGTGCACCCCTAATACCAACAATAGGGATGGGGGAATGGGCCCTGTTAGCAACTCGAGCTGTCTTCGCAAAAGTAGATTGGTTATGATAAGTACACTACCTCCTCGCTTCAAATGCATGGATGTCTCTGAGTCAAGAATCCATGGAGGGCCAGAAACAGAAACAGAGTTGGTTAGTGTACCTAGAGTTGTAGCCAGAGTAGTAGTAGTAGCAGTGGTAGTACTTTCACTGGTAGAGGTGCTGGAGTTCTGTAGAAGCTGCCTCAGGTAAGAGTATTCTGAAGCACTAAATGGTGTTGTCATTCCATCATAATGTTGATCAGGCAAGTCCTCTACAGTCTCATAAGATGTCTCGTAGGAGGTTGCCTCATATGCACTGTTGGCATTAGACTGTATGCCAAACTTTGCTCATCAGTGCTTTGACAGGTGGTTTCAACGCCCACAATAAATGCACGCTGGATACTGACAACAACAACAAAGCCTTTTCCCACATTAAGTAAACTAAATGATTCTTTACCTCCATTTAGATTTATCTTGGGTCATTCTCGGGCTTAAATCTAAAAGACTAAGATCCCTTCGTATCGTCTAATTCTAACACTTCTTGGGACTTCCTCGCCATCTCTTTGCCGACTCAACATCTCAAAACTCGCATCTCATCACCGGTGCATCGATTAACCTCCTCAAATGGACAAACCACCTTAAGTGATTTTCTCGCATTTTATCCTTCTTCGGAGCTACACTAACTTTCCTTCTGTTTGCATCATTTAGAATCCGATATTTACATGTATGTCCACATATCCACCTTAGCATTTTCATTTTTACTACTACCATTCTCTACACATGTCTATGGTTCACAGACCAACATTCAGATCCATAGAACATAGCATGTTTTACGTTTGCTTTGTAAAACTTTCCTTTGATTTTTAAAGGAATTTTTTATCACAGAGAATAAATCCATGTTGAAAAGATCCGAATTGTTTCGAGACAAATTCCTAAAAAGTGTTCTTAAAAGAACACTGTTTTGGAATTTGTCTCTCTTGCGCTGGCTATCGGCTACCTAACATGCAACCCTCCTCAATTCCCCCGGGCTTGGGGTCGGCCATGGCTGAGTTAAAATCACGATGGATACTAAGGAGAAGTAAAATGACGACCCTGGCAGAAATCTCATCCACGCCCTGAGTTACGACTACGACCACACTCCCCCTCAACTCACGCTACATGACACTACAGACAATACTCCAACACTCCCCCTCAAGCTGGAGCATGCAATGCTCAGCTTGGACAAACAGAAAGAAATCTCAACTCACGCTACATGACACTACAGACAATATCAACTCAACGCGTACAACTGTCCTTTATACCTCAATAGTTTCCGTCTTCTTTATGTAATTTGCCCAACGGATCTCTCCTATATATAAGAGAACCCTAGGAATAGGATCTCATGAATAGTAAGTCATTATTTTCTCCCAATAAGAACTACCAATTTAATACATGTTTTCTCCCAATTATTGATGGTTAAATGCTTAAGAAAGGGTAGGTTTATCCTCAAGCATCTACGAGTCAGGGTTTTTATCACTAAAACATACTTAACTTGTACCGCTCCTTAAAAAAACGTGTACCTCTCCTCTTTATTCTGGAGGCTAATGCTCTAACTATTATGGTGGAGCGGGTTGTTGCATGCGGCTTCTGCAGATACGATTTCTTTTTGCTGGAGGAGTTGAAAGTTGCAGAATTCTCTCATTGGTATTGGATATGTTTGGAGAGATATCTGTACTTAAAATCAATAAGGTCCAAATTTACATTTTCCCTTTTGGCATAAGCGATGAAGATGTCTTATCATATGAAGTCATGCTGAGATGTCCTAGAACCTCGCTACCAATGCAATATCTTGGCCTTCCTCCAGTGGTTGGAAGGTGTGGAAGGAAGATTGGTTACTTTTGATTGAGAAGTTGGAGAAGAAATCTGTTGATTAGAAATCGTCTTATTTGTCCAAAGGCTTTTTTTTCCGACCTACTCATTTTTCTTTTATCTTCTAGGTTGTTGTGGGTTGGTGTTTAAAAAGAGATCGGAATGTATCATGAGATGCTTCGTTTGGTCCAATTTTGGTGACTCAAGTGGTTGAATTTAGGTAGATTGGAGGACAATCACACAATCAAAGGATGATGGAGGTCTTGGTGTTCTCAACTTTGAGGAAATAAACAAAAAGCTCTTATCTAAGTGGGTTGTCGCATTTGGGGAGATAATGACTACTTATTGTGCAGATTAATAAGAAGGGTCAATGGGGTCAGCTCAGTTCCTAGATTCCAAAAAAGGTGCTAGATCGCTATCAATATCAACATTTCGAAGGGTGATTTGCGCATCTTAGCTTGGTGTACGGTCATTCTTGTGACTTGTTATAAACAATGGACGTAGTTTTCAGTTTTGGTGTGATGAATGGACAAAAGATGGCATGCTTGAAGAGAGATTTCTCAGGCTATTGCCCTAGTATTTGACCCTATGGTGATTGTTACCGATACAAGGGATGGAATCTCCTTCACGTCATTTCCTTTCAGCTTAATGGACCACAGGGCGACCGACATCTTGGAGTCTATGGAGTCCTTGGGCGATATGGAGTACACGGTTTTGTTTATGTAGTGGCATTTGAATCTTATTTCTCCTCCACTTATTGTGATTCCTTGGGTTCAAGTTGGCATGGATCTTTCTTCTGGTCGGATGGGAAGCAGTCGGGAAAGGTTACACCTGGTCGCCTGGAAGGATGTTGTGGTGCCGGTCTCGGAGGGGGGACTTGGCATTCGGGATGTGGAGCTGATGAACAAAGCTTTGCTGGCAAAATGGGCGGTGCGGATCTGGGGCTCTTCCGACTCATTGGTGTTGCGTCTGCTGAGGTTGATTTATGGCGTCGCTGGGGATTTGGTGGCCAAGCGGATCCGTCATGAGTCTCCTTTATGGATGGGTATCCGTGCTGTGCTTCCTAGGATCGTGCCCTTTCTCCGTCCGAGGCTGGGGAGTGGTTTCTTCTTCCAAATCTGGCAGGATGATTGGACTGGGGATGGGGTGCTGGCCACTCGGTTTTCGAGGCTGGCGGCTCTGGCGGCTGACAGAGGTGTGCGTGTGGCCGAGGTGGTTGATTCGGGTTCGTGGGCTCCGAGGTTTCACTCCGATCTCTCCGATCAGAGAAAGGAGGAATTTTTGTGGTTTATATCTGAGATTCTCGCTGTTGAGGAGATGTCTGGAGACCCTGACCACTTTTTTTGGGCAGATGATAAGTTCTCGGTGAAGTTGGCATACCGAAAGTTGAGAGCTGGAGTAATGAATGGTGATGAGGACCTTTCTGCGGACATGAAAGTGATTTGGGCGACAAAGATTCCTAATCGTGTCAAGGTCTTCCTTTGGTGCCTCAGGAGAAACCGTCTTTGTGATAAGATGAGGAGGGGGAGGATTCTGGGTTCCACAGATCTGCAGTTTGACAGATGCGGGGAGGAGGTGGAAGACGCAGATCACATCTTCTTCGTTTGCAAGACTTCGGCCCAGGTTTGGGATGCGGTGAGTATACCGTGGGTCCGGGCATCCGGCCTGGGTCCTTTCTGGAGGTCTATCCGTTCGGTCGAGCTTGGGTCCACGGGTGATGTCTTGAGGCCCTTCGCCGTTCTGTGGGCGACCTGGCTTGGCAGGGTAGCGTTTCTACTGGGAAAATGTAGTTGCTCACTGTAATGCTGTGCACAATTTCTGGACCTCTATCTGATGTACTTTTTGCTTACATAATGAATATTTTGGTGTGGTGACTCCTGCCTTGGGAGGGCTCCCCCTTTTTTCTAGTAAAAAAAAGTTGGCATGGATCTGAGTTGGAGAGGACCGGGATCGTGGTCGTGATATAGGTCATTTGGTTAGGAATAAAGAGATTATTTTTCAGTCAAGATAGGTTTTACGTTGAGAATGCGGTAGAGCATGCCAACTATCTGGCTAATGTTTGGTCTTCATAACTTTTTGAAATGTCATGTAATTGTAATCTTGTGAATGAATGAAGTTTTTGGTCATCCACTTTATTGGTGCCTCACACTTTTTTCTTTAAAAAGAACAATACATTATCATTTCTATTATTTTAGTAAACAAATTGGATATTAATAGATTTTCACCTAAAAGCTGAGGCTTATGCCTTAACCACCTCGAGGTTTACGACTCGCCTCGACCTCCTCACATTTTTTAACACCTTGGGTAATAATCTGACATCTAGAGACATGAAAGCATAAATTGGTTGCTTCTCTTCACTTCATGCAACTGGATATTAAGTTATGTGCTCGTTTTTATAGAGAGATTTGAAATGAGATAATCGTATCACATATTATAAGGGGATTTTTACCCCGCAGACCCTATAAACGTTTTAAAATGCCTCTACGACCTTTTGCACAACGTATTTACCCCATCGACCTTGTAAATTACCCCAAGAACCCCCAAGGGCTTAAAACATATTACCCGGAGGGTTCATGGGGTAAGAGTTGGCAAGTTTACGGGGTCGGGGGAATATTAGGTTGTTTCAAAGGTCGTGGAGGTGATTGGCAAAGTTTATAGGGTCTGCCGGGTAAAAATCCCTATTATAAGATGTAGAAGCAATTGGGTGCTCTATTATCAAAATCTAAAATAATCCTTTTGTCTTGCATAATTGATTCATTATTAGTCCTGATACATTTTTTTCTTAAAAGTGAGACATTGGCTACCAGAGATCTGAAGATATGCGTAAAAAGAAGTGTTTGCTTTATACCATACTTGTATATAAATCTATGGATTCCGTAATTGACTCACGCATGGATTTCATCTTCTTTCTTATTACCCTATATGGACTTTTATCTTAGGCATTTAAAGTTTTAGAAATATCTCATTGTCGTTATTGCAGGATACTCAAGATCCATTAGCCAATGCTCTTCTACAACCTCAGTCTATCGGTACATTAGTTCTAGAACTTGATTGGTTGCCTACCAGGGCACAAAAAAATGAGCCTTTGGTTTTATGCATTGCTGGCGCTGATAGTAGTTTCCGCCTCATAGAAGTTAACATGTATGTTCCTACATATGGTTGACTATCTTTTTTGTTTATTTTCTTTTCTTGGTTGCACATATTTGATTATTCATACTGCCAGTGCAGTGGTTACCTTAAGAGGTAATTAGCCGGTTATATATTGTAAGCATTATCATTCGGGGGTTTTGATTTCTATGGATTATTCTTTGGTCTGCGATGCAATGTGAAAACATGACGGCCTTGTATTCCATATCTTACACCTTCATCTATTGGTACAGTACCCACTTTATTCTGACCGATAAAATATGTTATATACGCCCAATGATTCTGTGTGTGTACATATTTCATGTTGAACAAAACCTGTGAACCCACATATAGCCAATACACTTGCTTCTTATGCTGGCACTACATGCTAACGCTCAAGTCTATAAAGTTTCCAGTCGTATTTCCACCTTGTGATTAATTTCCCTACTAGTTTATCTTTAGACATGGTCATTTGCAGAAATGTAATATTGCATACTAATCCTCTCTCTCTTTTGGTAGGAATGATGTAAAGTCCAATTCAAATTCAAAAGTTCCCAAAGAAAGATTTCGTCCAGTGCCTTTATGTTTGCCCGTATTATTTCCCATGTCACATGCCTTTGTGAGTACTTTTCTTATGTCTAAATGTGGGCTGTTCCTTGTGTGATTATCCGATATAACTACAGTTAATAATGTCATTGGATATTCAATCATTGTACTATTACCATTACCACATATGCCAACAAACTAGTTTTTTGGTCATACCATATGGTTCTTAGAAAGCGCATCTATGATATGGTTCTTTAGAACAAAATTATAAAATATATGAAAAGTTGTGTAAGTAGTCCAATGAAATAGCCTTTTTTGTATTCTTCAGGCACTACGCATGATATTGCAGTTTGGTGTAAAACCTGTTTGGTTTGACCCATTCGTTGTAAGCACAGACAGGGTTCTTGAACAAATACCAGAAACTGATTCTGATGCCAAGTGGAGATCTCCGACATTATATGGTTGAGTCTTGTCTTCCTGCAATCGGTGACTCCGTTGTTCTGGAATTACTTCTGAAGGTCCTTGAGCCTTACCGTATGGAAGGTTGGTCGTCAAATGATACATCTCTTAACCATGACGTTGCTTTCCATTCATCAATCCTTCATTTATAATTTATTTCTTGGATGGTTGCAGGTTACATCCTCGATAGAGAGCGGATTGAATTATATTCATCTGTTGTAAATAAGGGTTGTGCAGCAAGATTAGCCTTCTTGCTGCAATTTTTGGTGATTTTGCTGAGGCCTTCTTTTGGCTACAGCTGCCACATGCCCTTTACCATTCTATAAATAAACCATCAAGAAGAGGAAGGTCCAAATCTTTAGTTCCTGATTCTGTGAATACATTCAAACTAGAAAAAATAGCATCGCCAGAGACGGTTGTGCCCAAGCATCTCTATAAGGTGTGTCTTGTTTCCACACTTTTCATTTCAGTTTTTTTCTCATAAAATGTGTATTGTTGGACTTCTACTCTTTGCCTGATCCATGACAGGATATTGGCCAACTCAATTTAATGGCATTTGAGCAAGAGGAACTTTGGGAGGATGCAAACGAGCGAATTTCTTGGCATGAAAAATTGGATGGAGATGATGCTATTCAGAAGCGTGTTCATGAGTGCGTCTTCAATCCTTCACTAAAATGTTTCTCGAATTTGTGTTGATGACAATCGATAGAAGGTTTGGTTGTGGTTTGACTTCAGGTTTTATTGTAGTTGGGTGACTCCGCATGTGGATCACACAATGTTGGGACTTGGGCTTTTTAATGTTTGGTGGAGCTATTATGTTGCATTAGCTTATTTAGTATATTATTCATGATCCTATATTCGTAAAATATTAATACGGGTTTTATTTTTAGCTTAGTGAATAGTGTGATTCATCTCTAATATCCATTTACCATTGAACGTGCATCATCATGTTTATTATAGGCGTGCATTTTGGGAGAGATGAAAGTGATGGTTGTTGGGAAAAATAAGAGACCTGTTTATTCCTTGAGCCCTAGGACCTTTTATATAGAAGAGAGACCTATGGGCAAATTACATAATACAGACAAAAGGAAAAGGATAGATAAACGAGTACAAAAATATAGAAACATATCTCTACAACATAGATATCTATCATGCTCAGCTTGGACAAACACTTTTGAAATGATCCTCTAAGTAAGGCCTTGGTGAAAATGCCTACCGTCCGGTCCCCTGAGCTGACATGAGATGTAGAAATGAAGTCCTTCTGAATCATGTCACGTATATAATGGCAATCAACCTCAATGTGTTTCGTCCTTTCGTGGAATGCGGGATTATTAGCAATGAATAGGGCATCCTGATTGTCACATTTTAGCGACATGGGAAGAGGAACATATATATGTAGATCTGTAAGGACTGCTTGAACTAACATCATCTATGTACATGCTTGTGTCATAGCTCTATACTCAGATTCATTACTAGATCTAGCAACTACAGTTTGCTTCTTGTTTTTCCACGAGATAAATGAATCTCCAACAAATATAGCAAATCTTGCTGTGGACTTTCTGTCCTTGGGGCACCGTGCATAATCTCCGTCTGCACATGCTGAAATCGTGATGGTGCCACCTCTTTTAAATAGCAGCTCTGCACTTGTAGATGATCGAAGATACCTTAGTATCATTTGTATAGCATCTCTATGTACCTGACGAGGTTGTTCCATGAACTAGCTCACCCGATTGACAACAAATGAAATATCGGGTCTGGTAATGGTAACATAAGGAAGCTTTCCCACCAGCTCCCTGTATCTTCTCCTGTCAACCTCATCAGTATTATCATCATATAGCTTCATGCTTGGATCCATTGGTGGTAGCAGGCCGACATCCAAGCATACCTGTTGGAGTATTCATTGTATGCGTCATGAGTTGTAGCAGGGTAAATGGATCCTGGAGAAGATCCATTTACCCCAATCAGTGTTTAGTCCCACATTATCCAGCGGTGGGACTTGGAGGCTCTGGAGAGGCTATATAAGGAGCCCCAGACCTCCTGTATCCATTGAGAAAAGCAATAGAAAAACACGCCCCTTTGAGGGCTTCTCCCGTGGTTTCATCTCGCTCCTCACGGAGTAGGGTTCCACGTAAAATCCCGCTGTTCTTTTATCTTTTCCATGTTTTCGCTTCCGCTTCCGATTTCTAACATGGTATCAGAGCGGGTTCGATCCTCGAGGAATCATGTTTTATTTATTTGGTCGAGATTCGATTTGAATTCTCATCTTGATTATTTATGTTCAAGATTATGAGATCATTATCACTGGTTAAGGAGATTTTTTTCCGATCATGTTGTTCGAAGAAAACTGGGGTTTTCATTGTAAAATCCTAATCTCGGCCGTCATCGATTTCATGAGGCAATTAGGTTTCCACTGTGGAACCCTAAGGAAGGGCTCCGAATTCCAGATCGCGCCTGCGCGATTCCTCTAGCCGTGCACAGCCCTAGCCATCCCCATGCACACCTCCAGCGCTCACAGGTCTCCCATCCAGAAGCCTCTAGGCGGAGCAGCCCTCTCTCTTCGCGTGCAGCCCACGACAGGCACTAGTTGCAAAGGGCACCACCGCTACTCCTACACGTCTTCATCCAGGGCACAGCGATGTCGTTCTCCCTCGCGGCGATCGAAACCCCTCCTTCAAGCGGAACGAGCCCCAGCAACACGCGAGCGCCTCCTCGCGGAGGCTCCTTCAAATCCCCAGGCGGATCCTCCTTGCGCAGTCCAGGCGTTGTTGCGCCTCCGCCCGCAGCACAGAAGCTCCTGGCCTCAACCCTCCAGGCCTCAACCCTCCGTTCGACACTTCCTGGCGCACGCGAAGGCGCTCCTTCGTAGCAGTGCATCCCGAGCTCGGTCCTCAAGCGCCTCCAGGCAGGCGATGGCGACGCGCAACTCCTCCTCGCTCCAGTCCTCCAAGCGCGTCCCCCGATCGCCAGGCACAACATGCGGCGTATCCCAGACCTCCTGTATCCATTGAGAAAGTCAATAGACAAACACGCCCCGTTGAGGGCTTCTCCCGTGGTTTTCATCCCGCTCCTCTCAGAGTAGGGTTCCACGTAAAATCACGGTGTTCACATGTTGATGTTTATTGTTCTTAGCTCTGTTTTATCATTCCGCTTCCGCTTCCGATTTTCTAACATGGTATCAGAGTGGGTTTGACTCTCGGGATTTTAAGTTTTTTTTCTGTTCGAGATTAGATTGTTTGTTCATGAAGGTCCAAGATATTTCATGACGTGGTTCCAGTCTGGACCCTAGATCTGGCGGCTTCCAATGCCGTGGTTCCTCCAGGCTGAAGCCCTGTAGTGTCGTGCATCTCCAAATGCACCGCCTTCTTCTCGTTAGATCCAGATGGCTCCACGCAGGGCTCCAGGCGCATGCCGCACCTCACTTGTCAAGTTCCAAGCGACCCCCGGCAACCTGCAAGTGGTGTCGCGAACCAACGCCGCTCTCAGGCGGCGATGGCTCCGCCTCTCGACCCCAGATCCATGTGGCGGTGCTCTCCAAGCCGCGCACCCCAGTCGAGCCCTCGGCGGCGCCTCCTCCCTTCGAGGGTGGCCCCTCCCCACGCGGGGCTCCTCCCGATGACCGCTTCAAAATGCAGGCGACGCTCTTCAAACCGCACGGCGCTGCTCCCTCCCTCCTGAACGAAGAACCTCCAGCAGCCTGCGCGCACCATGCGGCGACGGATGAAAGATGGGTTCCCGATTTGGGAACCCTAGTAGCGCCCACCGTGGGAAAGAATCAAGGGCCGATGGCCCTTCCTATTATAAAATAAATAAAGAAAGAAATAACAGGGGCCCCTTTTTTGGTGGGAACCCTAGCGGGTTAATAACGTAAAAGCCCGATTGGGCTGTGGGCTGCAATATTGTTGGGCCCATGTGGCCGTATATTAAAAAAAAGAGAGAAGGACCTGAGAGATAAACAAAAGGAGAAGTATAGTTTTTGAAAAAAAAGAGGAGAAAAGAAGAGACGCGTACAAAATAAAAAGTCGTACGCATTTTCAAAAAAAAATTGTGCGAAGCAAAAGACGTAAAAAAATGAAACGGCTTTAAAAAAAGAGTGACGGCTTAAAAAATGAAGAAAAGCCGCAAGTTTTTGGATGTTCATGTTTATCCCCTTTTTTATCTTGTCTTCTCCCAACTTTGTCGATGTTCATTTTCCGACAAGTATGGGAGAAAGGGGGAGTATTGTGTAGAGTCGCATGTCTATTCTCCAGATCCAGATATTTCAGACCGTCCAGATTCAGACGACAAACTCTACAAATTTTCAGACGAAGATTTTCCATACGCAATTCCAGACTCGACGTTCATATTCCGAGTCTCAGTTTGATGCGCAATTTCAGACTCGACATTCAGATTGGTCAGAGTCCAAGTTCGAGGCACTCCATGATGAGAGGCCCATTTTCGATATCTCCAGAGAGAGACTCATTTTCAGATACGCACGAGTATGCGGTCATTTCAGATGAGCGCATGCTTGCCATCATCAGTTCAGAGGTCCCCATCCTTTCTTGTTTTGTAGGCCAGAGTTTTCATGTGAGCCATAGAGACTCCAGAGTAGAGGACCATTCCCTATGCATGTTGGCAAGGGTTTTCATGTGGTATCATAGGTACACCAGAGTAGTGCACCATTCTCTGAGCCAGATGGGAGAGACCCAGTTCTCCGAAGAGGAGACTTTTCATACTCCATTCTCCAGCGACCGTGGACTCTGAAGAGGATTGCACAGCCATGGCTCTTTTTCGGTTCGGCCCTTTTTAGAGATGGAGCAGTTGTCCACACTATTGTGGCGGGCCAGAGTACTCCGACGAGGAGACTCATTTCAGTTGCAGTAACTCTGACAGGCGCAGTTCAGAGCACATGCTCTCTGACGAGGAGATTCTGCAGACTCACACTCCAGTCCGTTCGTCCTCCTCACCTGCACGGCATGAGAAGCAACGTCCTCGACTGCAGCAATGTGCGCGTTGGGTTGATATTGTCCGTAGTGTCTTGTAACGTTGAGTTGAGTATCTTTCTGTTTGTCCAAGCTGAGCATTGCATGCTCCAGCTTGAGGGGGAGTGTTGGAGTATTCATTGTATGCGTCATGAGTTGTAGCAGGGTAAATGGATCCTGGAGAAGATCCATTTACCCCATCTAGTGTTTAGTCTCACATTATCCAGCGGTGGGACTTGGAGGCTCTGGAGAGGCTATATAAGGAGCCCCAGACCTCCTGTATCCATTGAGAAAAGCAATAGAAAAACACGCCCCTTTGTGGGCTTCTCCCGTGGTTTCATCTCGCTCCTCACGGAGTAGGGTTCCACGTAAAATCCCGCTGTTCTTCTTTTATTTTTTTCCATGTTTTCGCTTCCGCTTCCGATTTTCTAACAATACACATGTCACTTATCAAATCAGTGACATATTTCCTCTGAGTCGGAAGCACTTGTTGATTTATGGCAAACTCCAGTCCCAAAAAGTTTCTAATAGCTCCACGATCCTTGGTAAGAAATTCACGACCCAGAAATTCTTTATTCCTCTTTATTCCTTGTATGTCATCTCTTGTGATCACTATATCATCAACATACACCATAATAGCAATCATACCTCCGGAAGTTCTCTGTATGAAAACAGAATGATCTGCATTCGATCGTCTCAACCTCTGCTTCTCAAAGAAGTCTGAGAGCTTCTGGAACAAAGCTCTCGGGCTCTGGATTGCCTTATGAAGTGTACAAACCTGTGACACTCCCCCTCAGCAGCAATCCCCGTCAACTGCTGCATGTACACTTCCTCCTGAAGATCACCATACAAAAAGGCATTCTTGACATCTAGTTGAAACAAAGGCCAATCTCGAACCATAATAACTGATAAAAGAATATGTATGGTAGAATGACGAGCAACTGGAGAGAAGGTGTCAAGATAATCCGCCCCATATATCTGAGTAAAGTCGCGTGCTACTAGTCGAGCCTTGTATCGATCAATATTGTCATCTGCATTCTGCTTCACTGTAAATACCCATTTGCAACTTACTATAGACGCCCAATGGGGGCCGAGACCAGACTCCAAGTACCTCTGGATTGAAGAGCCGCCATCTCCTCCTCCATAGCTAGACGCCACATGTTATCCGTCAATACCTTTTGGTAAGTTCATGGTATGACCTTGGTGGACAAAGCAACAACAAACATCTTGAAATCACCCGTCAGATGCTCGAATGTGACATGAGAAGCAATTGGATATGAGGCATAGAAATGCTTCTGCTTCTTATCCCGATCACCAACCTGATCATCAGCCTCCTGAGATAACCCCTGTTCAGAAACAATATCAGTCCCATCATTAGAAGTAATGTTGTCAGAACAAACCTGGGTCATGTTGGATGACGGATCACGACCATGAGCAAGAGCAGGTCGTCGGCTGTAGTGATGTGGTAGTAGTGGAACCAGAACAATGGGAGGGGTGGGGTTGATGGTAGTGATGGAGGAGGTGGTAGTGGAGATGGCGATGAAGGTTGTTGGCGCATGGGTCGAGGTGGAATATAGACCTCATTATCCGAATATGAAGGTGTCAACCT
This sequence comes from Ottelia alismoides, assembly GCA_037367405.1. Lineage (NCBI taxonomy): Eukaryota > Viridiplantae > Streptophyta > Magnoliopsida > Alismatales > Hydrocharitaceae > Ottelia > Ottelia alismoides. The sequence continues at coordinate 155,600 of JAZKJV010001055.1, forward strand.
ATCACTTGTAGGAGAAAATACATGACAAACTCAAAAAATGTGACATCTGCACTGACATAATATTTCATGTGTAATGGATCATAACAACGACAACCCTTTTGAATTCTGGAGTACCCGAAAAAAGACACATTTGACAGCCCTAGGAGAGAGCTTGTCAATCCCTGGAGACAACTGATGGACAAACACAACAGATCCAAAAACACTAGGGGTAAGAGAGAACAACTCCTTGTCAGGGAAAACAAGGAAAAATGAATCTTCTCCCCTAGCATCGACAAGGGCATACAATTAATGAGATAACAAGCCGTGAAAATCGCATCACCTCAGAATGAATGAGGTGCACAGCTGTGGATCAAGAGGGTACGAGTGACATCAAGAAGGTGACGGTGCTTTCTTTCAAACAACACCATTCTGTTGAGATGTATATGCGCATGATGTTTGATCAAGAAAACCATGAGATGATAAGAATTGAGAGAGCACATGAGTACAGAAGTCCAACGCATTATCAGTTCTTACAATTTTGACAGAGGTGGGAAAAACATTCTGCACTTCTTTAATAAAATTTATTATTGCATTTCCAGCTTCCAATTTATTTTAACAAGAGAACCCAAGACAGACGATTAAAATCACAACAACAACTAAATAAAATCGACGTCCTTGATGATTGGAAACATGACTTGGACCCAAATGTCGACATGGAAAAACTCAAAAGGGGAGCTACTGCTCCGACTTTGATGACTAGGGAAGGCAGACCGATGATGCTTCCCTAACTGGCATGCCTCAGTTGAATGACGAGCGGGGTGAAATATGGAGAATGACTTGTCGCAGTTTCTGGAGTGGAAGATGACCAAAGCACATATGCCAAAGGGAGAGACCGGTACAGTGGAATGGGATGATAGTCTAGCATATGGTGTTTGGACTAGTCGATAGAGCCCACCATGCTCACGACCACAACCAATCACCTTGCCCGTAAGAATGTCCTGAAACACAAGAGATGATGCGTCAAATATTGCTCTACAATTTAAATCCTTAGTAATCTGACCGATAGACTGTAAATTCATTGAGAATTCAGGAGCATGCAACACATTCTACAACCGCATAGAGGGCGTTAAGGTGATCTCCCCATGTCCTGTGATTGGGGAATGAGTCCCATCTGTAATGACCACTGTCCTTACTAGAGAAACCAATTTGTAGGCTATGAGCTGATCTCTATTTCCACACAAATGATGTGGCGCATCAAAATCTATGATCCATTCTGAGATATCTGAACAATGATAAGAAGTAGATGCATGGACAGTACCAGAGGTACTAGCTCCTGCAATAGTAGCAATATCCGAGCTATTCTCTGAAGCAGGTGAAGGGGTACTAGCTGGGGGCATGATGTCTCTCAATCGGGACACAAACTCATCATATCGTTGATATGATGCGAGTGGAGCGGCATAATATTGAACCTGCTCTGCTACACGTGTAAATGCTAGGAAACCATGCTTGGAGTAGTATGTATCTTCTGTATGACCAGATCGGTGATAATAGCTACAAGGTGGTACACGACCACATCCACCTCTACCATGTGATCCTCGTCCATGGAACTGAGATGAACCGCCTCTTCCACGAGAGGCCGCCATTGCAGAAAAATTCGACACTAGAGCAGTAGTTGAAATATTAATCTGACTCAATCTACGGAAGGCCTCCTCTATGGGAGGAATGGTAGCATCAGCTAATACCTGGGAGGAAGCGACCTGATATTGTGACTCAAGGGAGGCCAGGAAGACCCCAACCATCATAGCATTCTGAAATGTCTTCAACTGCTCTGGAGTAGCCGTGAGAGGCATGAAGCTATGAAGCTTCTCAAACATCCCGTGCAAGGCAGTATAGTGAGCATGTAGGGGTCGACGATTCTGCTTTATGGTGAAGATGCCATGTTGAAGCTATAGAATTTTCATCTCATTCATTGCATGTGAATACGTGGCAGCAAGAATGTCCCACATGGCTTTGGTAGTGGGTTGGTGCAGGACATCATTTGCAATATCTGGTATCAAGGTACCAGACAAACAAACTTGAGCATGTGTCATCAGCCTCCCATGAGGCATATAACCATGTCTTCTCCGTCGACTATTCCTCGGTAAGAATATGTTTCTTACCCATCGACTTCATTATGCTCATGAACTGCATGGCCCACAACTCGTAGTTCGACCCATCCATCTTTACTATCGGCGCAAGACCTCTGAAGGCGCATGTGGTGGGGATATCTACCTTGTTTTCTGACATGTTGCGTGACGAGGAAGACTAGGGTAGTAGACTAGAGAACGTATCGTCTACACTGACATACGAGAACTTGGTTGCATATGTAGACTCAAATCGCAACCAACCCCATCAATAAAAAAGGACCCTTGCGCAGGCACCAAGAGACGGTAGGTATGACTGCGAGCACCTGCAAGAGTATGGCGGCACCAGCAAGAAGGGTGCGGCGGCACCTACAAGGGTGCGATAGGACGGCCGAGACCGGTGCAGTGGCATCGGCAAGGGTGCGGCGGCACAACCGAGAGGAGGTGCAGCGGCACCAGTTGCAGGAGATGAGCATGGCTCCAACCGCGAGAAGTGCGACAGCTTCGCACAAGAGTGCAAGAGGTGGGGCTAGGATTAGGGTTTCAGGTATAAGAGCTCTGGTCTAGGACTGCCGCTCTGATACCATGTTTGGAAAAATAAGAGACTTGTTTATTCCTTGAGCCCTAGGCTATCTTATATATAGGAGTGGCCTATGGGAAAATTACGTAATACGGACAAAAGAAAAAGGAATAGATAAAAGAGTACATAAATAAACATATCTCTACAGGGGTGGTGAGTGTTACTGTGTTACTTAGGCGAGCATTTTTGGGGGAGATAGGGGGTGGTGGTGGCTGATGTCGTAAGGGGCGGTTAGGCATTTCATTCTTACGTCAGATATTTTCAATGTTTATGTTGTGGGTGTTAGAGTCCCACATCATCTATAAGTGGGACTCCAGTCTATCTGTGGGGCTATATAAAAAGCCCCACACCCCTTGTACTCATTTGAGTGATTCAATATGGAAGATTCGGCCCTTAGAGGCCTTCTCTCGTGTTTTCACCCCGCTCCCTCACGAAGTAGGGTTCCACGTAAAATCTGAGTGTTCCACCTTCATGTTTTTTATGTTCTTGTTTTGATTATCATTTTTGCTTCCACTTATTTGTTTCAACATGGTATCAGAGCAGCTCAATCATTTTTCTTGAAGTAAAAGGGTGAAATCCCAAGTTGGGACTCACCGCAGCAAGTTAAAATATATCAAGTAAAAACTACAAGGGGATTACATATTCCAAGTTGTACACAAGGCCATGCAGTGCCCAATTACATTCTCCGAATTAAAGACTTGCTCCCCCCACCAAAAAAAATGACCCCATTTCTCCCACACCAGATCGCCACATGAGAAGCTCGATTATGCAGTTCGACTTTTTGGTTTTTACTCTTGAATATGTATATGGATTTTTTTCTTCAGAATTCCTTGTATGTTCTTGTTCATTGTTCAAGTTTTGAAGAGCACGTCAAGTTGAAGAAACACTAAGGCTCCAGATAAAACTCTAAATCTAGTGTCATTTCCAAGCCTCTCCAAATTCTGAAAAAATTTAGGGTTCTGGAGGAACCCTAATTCTGCAAGAAGGCGATAATGGTGAAGGGGCCCTCTTCTCTAGGTCACACCACCGCACAGACCATCTAGGCTGCAGGTGGTAGCGCTCCAATCGATAGGTAGCATCAACACCAAATCCAAATCCCTATGCGACAAATCTCTAGATCTGAAACTGTTGAACGAATAAAATATCTTGTCATTAAAGAGACCCTAGGGCTCTCTTATATAGGAGAAAAGCCATGGGTTAATTACATAAGAAGCACGCGAAAGAAATAGAAATAAGAAATAAATATAGAGAGACACAAATATCTCAATACCCCTCCTCAAGCTGGAGCATATATGTTTATCATGCTCAGCTTGGAACATCTCTGAAATGGACCTCTAACAAGGGATTTGGTGAATATATCAGCAGTTTGATCTCCAGTATAAACATGGGAGGTGGATATGAGACCCTTCTAGATCATGTCTCTGGTATAATGGCAATCCACCTCTATATGCTTGTTACGTTCATGGAATACTGGATTATTGGCGATGAACAGAGCTACTTGATTGTCGCATAAAAGTTGCATAAGAAGATATACTTCATATGCAAGATTAGTCAAGACCGATCTAACCCACATCATCTCTGTGCACCCCTGAGGCATGGCTCTATACTTAGACTCTGCACTGGATCTAGCAACCACTGTTTGCTTCTTGCTTTTCCATGACATGAGTGAGCTCCCAACAAAAATAGCAAAGCCAGAAGTAGACTTCCTGTCTTTAGGGAATCCTGCATAATCTGCATCTGCAGAAGTAGACTTCCTATCTCTAGGGCATCCTGCATAATATTCATCTGCACAAGATGTCACCTCAAGAGATGTACCTCTGCTGAATAGAAGACAAATACCTGGTGAAGTCTTCAAATATCTCAGAATCATATAAACAACATCTATATGAACCTTCCTGGGCTTCTCCATAAACTAGCTCACCTTGCTTATAGCAAATGATATGTCTGGCCTGGTGATAGTAGCATAGAGGAGCTTCTCAACAAGCTCCATGTATCTCCTCTTGTCTACCTCCTCAGTGTCATCATCATATAATCTCATGCTCGAATCCATAGGGGTAGTAGCTGGCTTGCACCCTGTCATTAGTGTCTCAAGTAGAAGATCAGTTATAAACTTCCTCTTGGTCATCACAAGACCACTCTGGTTCATGGAGAACTCTAATCCAAGGAAGTAATGAAGACTACCAAGATCCTTAGTCACAAACCATTGACCTAGGAACTCCTTGGTAGCCTGAATTCCCTGCTCATCATCACCTGTGACAATAATACCATCAACATAAACCATAATGGCAACAATACCTCTATGTGTCCTATGAACAAAAAGCGAATGACCCGCAGTGGACCGTGCAAACCCCTAATGCTCTATCAACTTTGATAGCCTCTGGTACAAAGCTCTCGAACTCTGCTTTTGACAGTAAATCGTCTTGTGGAGCCTACACACCTTCTGAGACTCTCCATCAGCAGCAAACCCTGGTGGTTTTTGCATATATACGTCCTCTTGTAGATCTCCATATAGAAACACATTCTTCACTTCAAGTTGATAAAGAGGCCAGTCCCGAGTTATAGCAGCCGATAGAAGAATGTGCAATGTTGAATGCCTGGCCACTGGTGAGAAGGTATCCTGATAGTCTACCCCATAAGTCTGGGTGAACCCACGCGCTACAAGCCTTACCTTGTAGCGATCAACGTTGTCATCTGCCCGTTGCTTGACCGTAAAAATCCATTTGCACCCCACAAGAGAGGAACCTGGAAGAGCAGAAACAACACTCCAAGTACCACGAGACTGCAAAGCAGCCATATCCTCCTCCATGGCAAGTCGCCGGCTACTATCATGTACGGCCTCCTAGTATGTTCGTGGGATATAACAACAGAAAGTCCCATGACAAACCTCTTGCATTCCTCTAAAAGATGATCAAGGAAACATGAGCGGCTAAGGGATAAGTGATACAATTGCGACGCGGCTTCCTCAAGGCAATAGGTACATCAAGATCATTTGTCTCTCTGTTCTTTGGTATCAACTCCACATGTAGAGTATCCTGTGGTACAAGCATGTCACCAGTGCCATTAATAGAAACAATGTGGTCAGTACATACCCGAGGCGTGTTGGATGACGGGGAAGGCACATGACCAGAGGGGCGAGTAGAGGACGTGCGAATGTAAAAATGTGGCAAGGACTGTGTCAGTGTAGACGAGGGTGGAGGAGGTGGTGGTGGAGATGGTTGTTACTCAACATGAGGAAAAGTTGGTGGAGATAACAGAAGTGGTGGAACAAAGACATCCTCGCCCGAATCGTAATTAGGCAACCTGTCACTTGTAGGAGAGAAATAGAAATAAGAAATAAATATAAAGAGATACAAATATCTCAACAATAAGAAACCCTACAAGCATAATCACTCCATGCATTTTCCGGAGTGCCCGTACAAGCTTCAAGCGGTGCTTCTCCTCCCTCGTAACTAAAGCTCCAATCGAGGGAGCTCTCTTTGTACAAGCTAATCTCCCTCGCAGGCCCTCTCCAGGATGGCTCGATCTCCCAACAACCTAATCACCAGCGCATCTCCATGTCTAAGTGGCACCTCCCCTCCACACATCTCACAGCAATGAGAACAAGGGCCCCCAATTAAACAAAAGGAGGTGATGGGACTGAAAACTCCAGCATTGGTGGTGGTGATCTCGCAGCCACCCACAAGGACAGATGGGTTCCTGAAGAGGGGGAACCCTAAATTGCAAAGAAAAGGGGCACCACTCTTTCAATGTTGTTCCGAAGGAGAAGGGGTGTGACTCTACTGCAGTTAAAAATTTGAAAAATCTTTGGCCCAATGGGCCCTGTTCTGTTACATAAAGAAGAAAAGGGGTTTCTTTTGGCCCAATGACACTCTCTTTTTGTTGAGACAAAAAAAATTTAAAGAGAAGTTTTGGGCCCATTTGTGCATTTAGGTTGTAGTAAAAAAAAGCAGGAAGCGTGATGAGTCTTTGGGTCGAAATTTAAGCCTTATTGACTTGAGAAAAAAGGAAGAGTTTGATACGAGATAAAATAAAGATTTTTCTCAGAAAAAAGCTATCGTACAAAAAAGACTTATGATAGAAAGAAAAAGGAGAGCCAGAAAAAAGTGATACGGGTTAAAAAAGAGCAAAATGCATGTTTTATTTTGTTTCTCCCAACTTCATGATCTATGTTCTTATTCTATCAGGTATGGGAGAAATGAGGAGTGAGATCAAGGCATATTTTTTCTACTTGAGATGTATCTACAAGATTTCTATCATGTCCAACGTCATCTACTCGTGGCCCCTCAACAAATGCATATCTCTGCATCAGATGTCTAATCCCAATCATTGGGTGCATATCCCAGCTCGAGATCTGCATAGGGGACGACCACTGCATCGGATACCTATCCTCGATCATTGGGTGTCTATCCCTGACATCATTATGGACTTCTCTATCTGGAATCATCTTAGACTTCTACTGCTCATCCATAGCGTGACAGACCGCCACTCCAAACTACTATTATTATCAACCGTCTTCATCGAGCATCGACTACCTATGCACATTCTATCATGTGACTTCTCTCCACGTTGGACTTCTTCCAGCAACCCACTCTAGGCATGACACGGTCATCACAACGAATCTACTATAGGCACGTGTTGATTGTCATAGATCCGTCCTCATGCGAGGTCTTCTACTTGCTGGGAGTACTCCGAACAGATTTCCTTTCGTCTCTCTCAGATGTATCGAGTGAAGATGTGTTGTATGTTTTCTTTTGTTGCTAGTTGCAGCTTTCTCAGCTCCAGATGAGAGTGTTAAAGTACGTCCTTTCATGTTTTAGACCCACGTCATCTATAGGTGGGACTTCAGTCTATCTGTGGCGCTATATAAGAAGCCCCACACCCCTTGTGCTCATTGAGATATTCAATAAAGAAGATCCAACCTTACAGGCCATATCCTCGGTTTCATCTCGCTCCATCACGGAGTAGGGTTCCACCTTCATATTTTTATGTTCTTGTTCTGATTATCGATTTTGCTTCCGCTTATTCAATTCAACAGAGGGAGAGAATCGTTAGACTCATGAATGTCATCACCGAATGGTGTTTTCTTATTAGTAGAGGGATGGGGGGTAACATTGGGGATGTAGAACAATGGGAGGAGGGATGGAAGGAAGGGGAGGCAATTGGCATATGCATCTTTATTTGGAGGTCTTTTTGTGCGGACAATGGTTGTTCATAGATGGTTTCCTAGGGGATTCTCTCTCGGATGGGATTGTCTTCCTCTCTAGTGGTGGCCGAGGTCCTTCACGAGCTCGAAGAGAGCTTGACGCATCCCTTAGATGGTGATCTTTTTTGTTCAGGTTCATCCATGCATCTCTAGGGAGTATGAGGGATGTGGTGATCCTGGTTAGGATCGAGATGATACTCCATTCGGAGGTGGATGCAGGCATGGTTCAAGATATCGCTGATATATCGTCGATATATCGGTATCGATGAGATGACGGTACCAATATGCATATGTATATCCTTTTTCAAGATATCGATCGATATCTCACGAGATGTCAGTGATATATCAAGCCATATTGCCCAAAAAGATTTCAATACAAATTTTCTCGAATATCGATTGATATCATTGATATTTCATCGGTTTTTATGTACATCAATAATATTACTATTGTGAACTTGATTCCACTACTTATTAGCTACTCCCGATAGGGTATGGTGCGACAAGGGAGATGCATATGACAATTCATCAACTTGGGAGGCTTTACCTCCCCTTTTGGTAATGGAGACGAAACAACTCTAAAGCTAATCAAGTTAAACATAGATGATAGATCCATAATATACTCCAATTGATATTAGTAACTATTAATAATATAGTGATCTGGAAACACAGACTCGTGAAATACTCCAATGTGTATTAAATTTCTTTAGTTCGGTTTAAAAGTTTTTTTCTAATCAATTTCAATTCGTCTTCTTTCATTCAAAAATATTATTATAAACTATGTTCTTTAAAAACTATATGTTATTATGCTCATTTGCATTTTGGTTTGATTTCCGATATGGCTCAACATTTTGTATGTGCATAATATGCGATGTAATATAAACATGATGTGTTAAATACATATCATTTATGTCTCTAAGTTATTGTTTGAATTTCAACATTTCCTTTCTAATACCTTTCAACAATCAATATTGATAGCCAGTGATATGTGCAATATAATATGTATGGGTGCGATGAATATACCTCATTCTTGCATATATGTGTGTATTTGTATGTTATTTATTATTTTAATAACTAATATTGTCTTAATTTGTTAAAAAATCTTTTTTTGCACCATTTTCGAGATTTCTATCAATATTGTCGATATACCCCAATATGTCCCTTTTCGGGGTTGGACCGATACGAAATTGTTGAGGGAAATTAATGAATTACATTCTCATGAGGCCATGGGGTTCTTTTATAGAGGAGAGACACATTGGGTGAATGACATAATGAAGACAGAAAGAATAGAAAAATACATAAAAGAGACAAAAGATAGAAACTACATAAAAGAGACAAGAGATAGAAAATATCTCGATACTCCCTTTCAAGTTGGAGCATATATATCAATCATGCTCATCTTGGAACGGCATCTCTGGTAAGGCTCTCTGCCTAGGGTCTTAGTAAGTACATATGTTGTCTGATCTCCTGAGCTAACATGAGTAGTAGAAATAAGGCACTTCTGTATCATGTCTCGAGTGTAGTGACAGTCTGCCTCGATATGCTTGGTCCTCTCATGGAAGGCTGGGTTGTTAGATCTCTTCGAGTCTCCGTGTTGAATCTCTTTCATTGGTCTCTTTTATATGTGGTCCACATTCAAACTCTAAGCATGATTCACGAATATAGAGACCTCTTCAATAAAAGATCTCACATATGAACCTCATAGAAATCATGGAGGTGTTCACTAATACTCTGCAAAAATCCAGATCCATAAGGGTGATACAAACTTCCTCAAATTTCTCTTCCTCCTTTTTTCTTCATTTTTATCTCTTTTTTTAATCTAACCAATTTTTTGGTATGTCTCATTTATATATATCTTACCATGTTTTTTTGATAATAGGTCATCATTTTTTCAGATATCATCTTCGTCTCTCCTATGCTTTTGCTTTTCATTAATGTCACCCTTCGTTGTCAAGATATTTTTATGTTTCTAGTATTATTTATCTATTTTCTATTTATGCGGTCTACATTATGTAATTTACCCATTAGGACTCTCCTCTATATAAGAGATCTCTAGGATCTCATAAATGAATACATAATCATTTCCCCCAACATGGTATCAGAGCGACGGTCCTAGACCGGAGTTCTCGTACCCAAAAAAAACCTAAACCTAACCACTAGAGCCACCGCTGTCACCCCCCACTGTCGCTCGGTGCCGCCACCATTTGACGTCGTCACTGCTCAGGGCCACCCTCGTCGCTACTGCATGGAGCAAGCCTCTGTGCGGTTGTTCACCGCGGCTCTGCCTCCCCGTGTCTGCTCTTGGCCTCATTCTCGACTAGGGTTGTGTTGGGCGTCACTGGTGTTTTAGGGCATGATATTCGTGATCGAGTGATCACTACGATCTGATTTTCAGGTTTCCATGGTGATTTCAGATTGATAAATTACCCATTTTGTTCCAGGACACACCTCTTATTGATGGGAATGATAGGAGTTTGAGTCTACATCTACAATTAATTCCCCTTATATCTGTGTAGGCAAGGTTTTCCTTGATTTATAAGTCCTAGTCTTTTATTTTACCTCATGTCAGAAAATAAGGTTGATACTTCCTCCACAGACGCATTTTGAAGTCTGACGCCAATTGTCAAGATGGTTGGAACGCAGTACGAACTTTGGACCATGCAGTTCCTGAGCTTAATGCAGTCTACTGGTAAGAAGCGTATTCTTACGATGAGGAGCCGACTAACAAGACTAGGACGAATGCCTCAAGGGAGGTCGATGATGCATATGCACACGTCTGGTTAACTGGTACTTTGACGACAGAGATTGTGAACGATGTTCTGCATCAGCCCGCTGCCAACGTAATGTGGGATATTCTTGTTGCTACCTATTCACAAGCAACAAATGAGACAAAGATCTTGCAATTACATCATGAGATGTTCACTATCAAGCAAAAAGGTCGACCCTTGCACTCTTTATATACATCTTTTCGAGGTATGTTCGAGAAGCTTCACAGCTTCATGCCTCTTGCAGCTATACTCGAGCAGCAGAAGGAGAATTGGAATGCCACGATGGTTGGCGTCTTCTTAGCGGCACTTGATCTAAAATATGATGTCGCTTGATCACATATTCTTTCAGATGTTACTATTCCTCTTATGGAAGAGGCGTACCATCGCTAGCAGGATCATTGTTCCTTCATCTACTTCATTGCAGGCCTCCTCTGCGATGGTTGCATCCCACGGTAGAGGAGGTACTTCACATCATAGAGGTCGATGGTTGTGGTCGAGGAAGTGGGCTTTGTCCTTGTCCGTCATGCACCTTTTGTCACCGTCCTGGCCACTCTGGGGATACATGCTACTCCAAGCATGGTTTTCTAGCCTCTGCTTGTACTGCTGAGCAGAGTGAGACTCCTGTTGCATCTTCCTCCGATCAAAGATTTGATGACCTAGTCTCTCACCTGAGAGAAATCATGCCTCTGTTGTGTCTTCCAGGTCGTCGAGCTCTTTAGATGTGGCTGCTTCTGCCTCGATTAGTATTCCAGGTAGTGCTTATGCTCTTACCGGTTGTAGTAGGCTTGATATTACAGAATGGATTATGGATTTAGGTGTCGCTCATCATATTGTAGAGAGAGATAAATTTGCATCATACAAACAACTCTTGGCAGATCAATGATCCTAGCAGATGGGGCTCATTCTCCATCACTGGACATGGGGAGATCGGTTTAACACCATCCATGCGCCTTCAGAATGTGCTTCATGCACCGGACTTTACCATGTGAATGTATTATCTATTAGTAATAGTCAGATTACTAAAGATTTACATTATCATGCTATTTTTTATCCATCTTCCTTTGTGTTTCAGGACATACAGGCGGGGAGATTGGATGTGGTCATGAGCAGGAGCCTATATCGACTGATCCATACTCCTCATTTTGGTGCCTCTTCTAATTCTACAGGATCAGTCTCTCATTTTATGTGGCATCTTCCTTTCGGTCATTTACCCTTCCAGAAGATGTCATGTGCTTCCTCAAATTCCTCCTCGTTCTACTTTCCAGTGTGAAGCTTGTCAGCTAGGAAAGCACCACTGGTCTTCATTCCCGAGTTGTTAGGATTGTAATAGTAGTTCTCTTTTTGAGTTGATTCATCTAGATATTTGGCGTCCAAATCGTGTTCCTGACCATTAGGGACACATATTCTATCTTCTTGATGTTGATGATTTTTCTTGATTGTTATGGGTTTTTTGTAGAAGAATAAGTCTGGAGTTGGGAATGAAATTCAGTCATTTATCAATGAAATTAATAATATCTTTTCTGCTACTGTCAATTTGTTCGCACTGATAATGCGTTGGAGTTTTGTAGCTTACAACTTTCACATTTCTTTCAATCGTGTGGTATTTTACATCAGACATCATGTACTTGCGTGTCCCAGCAGAACGATGTTGGTGAACGTAAACATACATCATTTACTTGATGTCACACGAACTCTCCTCACTCCTTTTGGGGTGATGTTGTACTCACCGCTTGCTATCTTGTGAATCGTATGCCTTCCACTGTCTTAGGTGAGAAGATTCCTTTCTTGATTACATTTTCCGAGATAGATCTATTCTATCTCACTCCTCGTGTGTTTGGCTATTGGACATCAATCGTTACATGGCCTTGACAAGCTTGCCCCTCAAGATGTCTAGTGTGTTTTTGTAGGGTATCCCAAGACACTAAAGGATATCGGTGTTACGATAATGTTAATCGGAAGTATTATGTCAGTGATGATGTTACTTTCTTTGAGTCTGTGATGTACTTCTCCATGCAAGGTATAAGTTCACTCCATCAGATTCTAGAGAGGAGGTTTACATATCACTACCTACTGCAATGCCACCTACGGTTCCTCCACAACTACCACCTCCTTCCAACCCCTTATCCTGGTTCTTCCCACGAGACTACGTCTGCATGCCATCTACTGTTCATGGGCATCTCCAGTCATCCAACACACCTAAGTATGTTCTGATCGTATATTTCTATTCTTGCCAATGGTGAGAAGTCTCTACAACATGTTGCGGTATAGGATGAGAAAGTTCCTTGTGAGGAGGTCAACGAGCATTTAGAGGTGGTTGTGGATGATTTAGAGGTGCATATTGCGCTCAGGAAGTAGAGGTGTACATGTGCTTCCTATCATCTTGCTTCAACTATTTCTTTGGATCACCTGCCTGCAAATTTCAGGAAGTTTGTTGTTGGCTTATCTGTTGAGGAAATTCCACAGTCCTATCAGGGGGTCATGTGAGACAGTCAGTGTGTCTTGCAATGGATGAGGAAATGGATGTGCTAAGTCCCGTGGAACGTGGAGTTTAGTCCCAGCTCCCCCTGGGGCATCTATTGTCAGTTGCAATTGGGTGTTCACAGTTAAACATCGAGCAGATGGTACATCAGATCATTACAAGGCAAGGTTGGTTGCGTGAAGGTTCACTCAGACATATGGAGTGAACTATCAGGATACCTTCTCCCTAGTGGCTCATCGTTGTAGACTTTGGACTCTTCTTACTCTATTGTAGTGCTAGATTGGCAATTGTATCAGCTTGATGTCAAGAATGTATTTCTCTATGGTGATCTCCAGGAGGAAGTCTATTTGCAGCAATCGTCAGAGTTTGTTGCTGAGGGGGAGGGTCAGTGTGTTTGTAAACTCAATAAGGCTATTTATGACCTTAAGCAGAGTCCAAGAGCATGGTTTCAGAAGCTCTCAGACTTAATTGAACAAAAATCGTTCACAAGGTTGAATGCATATCACTCATTGTTTGTTCAGAGAAGCCAAGAATGTACGGTGGTCATTATGATTTATGTTGATGATATTCTCGTTACAGGAGATGATGTGCAGGGATTAACGAGGCCAAGGAGTTTTTTGAACAACAATTTGTTACCAAGGACCTTAGTCCTCTACGATACTTCTTGGGATTAGAGCTCGTCGGGAACCAATAGGGTCTTGTGATGATCCAAAGGAATTATGTTATAGATCTTTTAGTAGAAATATGCAGGTGTCGGTGTAGACCTGCAACTACTTCTATGGACCCCAAGTACGACACCATATGATGATGTTACAGAGGAAGTGGATAAGAGGATATTCAGAGAGCTGGTTGGGAAACTACTATATGTTACAATCACTAGACTAGATATCTCATTTGTTATTAGTCAGGTTAGCCACTTCATGGAGCAACCCAGACAGGTACATATCGATGAGGTTCACGTGATTATGAGGTACTTGAATTCATCTCCAAGTACAGGGCTATTTTCAAGGGACATCCCTCAATGTCTCAGCTTACGCAGATGCAGACTATACAGGATGTCCTAGGGACAAAAAAATCTACCTCATGATTAGCAGTATTTGTCAGTAGCTCTTTAGTATCCTGGAAGTGTAATAAACAAATGGTGGTAGCTAGATTCAGTGCAGATTCTGAGTACAGAGCTATGGCACAAGGGACCACTGAGATGATGTGGGGTAGATCAGTCCTGATCGACCTTGGCATTAATGTACCACTTCTCATGCACTTACAATGTGACAACCAGGCTGCGTTTTTTATTGCGAATAATCATGCCTTTCATTAAAGAACGAAGCATATTGAGGCGGATTGTCGTTACACATTTAACATGGTTCAGAAAGACTTCATTTCCACCTCCCATGTCAGTTCAGGGGAACATACCATTGATATCTTCACTAAGGCCTTGACTAGAGGCCTATTTCAGAAGTGTCGATCCCGGCTAAGCATGATCAACATCTATGCTCCATCTTGAGGAGTGTCGAGATATTTTTATGTTTCCAGTATTGTTTATTTATTTTCTATTTATGCAGTCTACAATCTACCCATTAGGACTCTCCTCTATATAAAAGAGCCCTAAGGTCTCAAATGAATACAGAATCATTTTTCCACCAACATTCTTTTTGTCACATATTATCACTTTTGTTATTGCCTTTTCCCTTCATAACCGCCATTTTTTAGCATTTTTTCTACATTTTTCAACGTCTTCTCCATGTTTATTGCAAATGGAGCAACAATGGGTGCTTTTAGAGCTCACAAAGGGTAAACTAAAATATATAATATCACAAAAATGAGCCAAAGGCCTTTCGTGGCATCATCCTCCACTCTATTTCATCTTCTTCAGGTTCTCGATGTGGAACCCATTACAATAACATCATGGTCCTCCGTGGCTCCACCGTCGCTTCGGGGCACCTGTAAATTCTCTTGTTGGTCAACGTCGTTGCATGGAGTGTTGCCTTCGGCGTCTCTAGGATCATTTGGGGGATGCAGGTAGTAGATTTCAATGTGAGAACCAAACCGTTCATCTCCTCGACGCCCAAACACATCTTCAATTGTGCTCTCTCCAACTGCTTCAATGTACTACATGCCCTCTCATGAGCTTTCCGCACATGGACACCTCAACCCATCTCGTGTCCCCGCAACCACTATGATGCTCTAAGATGTAATTGCAAACACTACCATGGTTTTTTGCTTGTAATGGCATGCTTTGTCACACCTCGCAAAGTCACAATCACTACTCTTGCTTCTCAAGGACTCCCCTTGAAATGAACGCAAGGTGTTATTGAATGTGCACCTCCTATAGAAGGTCAAGAAAGTATTTTTCATGTCAAGGTGAAAAGGTGGTCTATTATCAAGATAGGGTTCTATTATCAAGATGAAAAGGTGGTCTTTGTTGGCATCATTAGCAAGGACAATCTACATTGTAGTGAGATGAGCAACATGAGACAACATGCATGGTGGTTAACAGTAACACCATAGTTTTGAATT
The DNA here is from genome assembly GCA_037367405.1 of Ottelia alismoides. Classification (NCBI taxonomy): domain Eukaryota; kingdom Viridiplantae; phylum Streptophyta; class Magnoliopsida; order Alismatales; family Hydrocharitaceae; genus Ottelia; species Ottelia alismoides. The sequence goes on from JAZKJV010001055.1 coordinate 171,246, forward strand.
TAGCCTTTTGTTATGAGTTGTATCTTGTTTCAGTACTGCTGTCAGAACAATCTCACTGGCAAAAATCCGTTTGTAGCTCATTATTGAAGCTTCTAATAAAGGGACAAGAAGAATCAATTGCCTAAGAGCATATATCCTTTTTTCATGGCATCACGCCATTTTTTTAAGGGATGAAGCACACCATTTATCAATACAAAGTATCTCATCGTATGTCCAACAGATGGAAACAACTGAAAGGCAGTAGTAAACTACTAGTATGTTAGAGTTAGCCCCTCAGTAGAGACATAACTAGATTTGGAATGTATAATATAATTATGGTGGGGACATGGCTAGAAATGGGATGTATAGTATGAGTGTCGTTGCTTTTCTTCGAGGTAGTGGAAACGTTTATAGCATTTGGATCTACTACAACTATTGAGAGTTATTTTCTTTTTACTTTATCTCTATTATGTAATTTTCCCTCTAGGATGTCTCCCTTATATATAAAAGAACCTTATGGCTCTCGTAATAAACAAGTTCATTATTTTCTTCCATGTAGTATCAGAGCTCGGTATCCCTGGCCCTTAGCCCTACCTTTCGGCCGTCCTCTCTCTCTTGTGTGCGTCACGTCGTTGCCGACCACTAGTTTCTTTTGGGTCTCCTTCGTAGTGTTGCCTTCGGTATCAGTAAAAGTCCACTCTTGTGGAATATAATCGTCACCCAATTGATCTGTACGAGGAGCTCGACATATTCCAACCAACCTATTGTACGAAACAAGTGATAGAGATATCAGAATGACAGGTCTACAGATTCTTAGTCGACCTATATCCTCGATATCAGAATGTGAAGGAGCAGTTCCTTACTTCTGATACCCTTCCTTCCATCAAGGTCATCTTTGGACGTCTATATCAGATCGAGACTTCTACTGTCCATACCCAGTCTTCATAGCCATTGGAGAAATATGTCTTTCGTGCTTCCTCTGGGTGAGGGGATCGCTTTAGCTACCGAAGAGGTCGAAGTTGTGACTCTAGTCGTGGTCGCATACCGTGCAATCACTGCCAGAAGACCAATCACCCATCCTACACGTATTGGGTGATGTTTGGTATGCATGTACAGGCCAACATTTTATTTGACTATGATGCAACAGTGACATCTCCTTATTAGGATCTCAATAAACATACCGTCTAACTCTATGTTGTAGATTACTCATGCCTGATGCAGCTTCTATAGAGATCCGATGCCACTCCTATTGATACCACTTTTGTTGCATGTATGGCTACTACTTCAACTGCCATAGCCAATTCCAAGGCCTTAAAAGTCGGTTCAGTCACTATTTTGGTGACCGACCGAAATGAAATTTCGATCATTTCTGTCATTTTTGTAACCATTCTGTCCATTCTGGCCATTTCGATCGAATTTTGGTAACCTGTCAAACTCAAAATTCGGTCGAATTTTACTGAAATTCGGTCGAATTTCGCCGAAATTTGAGGCCATGGCCAATTCAGCCACCGCCACAGCACCTTCCTGGATTATTGACTCAGGTGCCTCTACACAATTGACAAGAGAAGGTAGCATGTTGACCTCCTCCCTATCATCTTCCACTATAAAGTCCGTTTAGGTTACTAATGGAACTTATTCTTCTATTACCATTGTTGGAATCATGGATTTTTCCTCCAAGCTCAGTAGCTCACTGGAGTTCATTATGCTCATGACTTACCTTTAAGCTTATTATCTCTTCATAAGCTTTATGTTAAGTTAAATTGCTGTGTGATTTTTGACACATCGAACTTTACCTTTCACTTTGCTTCATTGTGATGTCTGGGGAACTTGTGCAGGCACACTTTGGGTGGTCATGGATATTTTATGGTCTTTGTCAACGTTTATAACAGATCTTCTTGGGTATTTTTAATAAAGGAATGGTTGGAGATAAATAAAATTGCCTAGTCCTTTCAGTTTATTAAAACATCTTTCTCTACGTGTTCAAACTATACGGATTGGCAATGCTCCTGAGTTTAACCACCATGATTTGGTATCGTTCTTTGCTTCTCAGGGGACACTTCATCAGACTTCTTGTTCGTATACCTTCCAGTAGAATGGGGCAGCAGAAAGGAAACTTCGCCACCTCCTTGATACCGGATTATCTTTACTTACTCATATGAAGGTTCCCAAGACCTATTGAGGGGATGCCAATCTTACTGCCAACAGGGGTGTAAACGGACCGAACCTGAGTGAACCTACATTTTTTAGGTTCGATTCGTTTATTTAATCGAGCCTAAACTTGTGTTCAGGTTCGGTTTATTTATTTTCGAATCGAATCTGAATCATACCTCTTTTTAATCGAATCGAACCTAAGCGACTACCGAACTTGAAAATTCTCTAATATGAGGGAGTGAAAAGAAAAGAAATGGAAATATGTGTGTGTGTGTCTATAATTAGAATAAGCATTCATCCAGTTTTTCTCTTTATCTAATTCTTCTTCATCTTTTGAAAAAAAAGTACATTAGTAAGGATTCGTCTCTATGAAAAAGTATAATTATAATGATTCTTATCCATTCATATGAGGATAAAGAATAACGTGGGGATATGCGATAAGTAAGATTTGTACTTGTTCTTTTGATACCAGGATAATGAAGGGAAAAGTAGTTGATACATAGATGAAAGATGTTGTAATCACGATGTGACTATTTATATTGGGATAGTTTATACCGAGATAAAACCTACTTATCTCGTAAATATTCACTTATCTTCAGATAAAGTTCACTTATTATGGGATAAAATCCACTTATCTCAAAATAAGATCCACTTATGCGGATAAGGATTTATAAATATTTATAGGGTTTTTATCACTTGTGCCCCTCCGAGATATCGCAATATCAGTTATGCCCCTATCTTTTTGGTAATATCAGTTGTGCCCCTCACTTCTTGCTATTTTATCACTTGTGCCTCTCGGGTTAGTGACCGTCCATCCACAGTGCAAACAGACGTTAACTTTGAGGACATAAGTGGAATTAATTTTAAAAAAAAGGTTATATGGTCATTTTACACCCTCTTTCGCATCCTCTTCTTCTTCCTCATCTTCCCCATCCTCTTCCTCCTCCTCCAACCTCCTCTGCCTCCCTCTCCGCCCCCGCCCCTGCCCCGCGCCGCCCAGCTCCGCCGCGAGCTCCCCGCACCTCCTCCCCAGCCCGCGACCCCCGCCCCTGCCCCGCGTCGCCCAGCCCCGCACCTCCTCCCAACCCGCCGCCCCCGCGCCGCCCAGCACCGTACCCCCTCCCAGCCCCGCGCCTCCTCCCAACCCGCCGCCTCTGCCCCTGCCCCGCGCCGCCCAGCTCCGCCCAGAGCACCCCGCACCTCCTCCCAGCCCGCCGCCCCCGCCCCTGCCCCGCGCCACCCAACACCGCACCCCCTCTCAGCCCCGCACCTCCTCCCAGCCCACCGCCCCCGCCCCTGCCCCGCGTCGCTCAGCCCCGCACCCCCTCCCAGCCCCGCACCTCCTCCTAGCCCGCCGCCCCCGCCCCTGCCCCCGCCCCCTCCCCTCCCCGGTGCCGTGCTCCCTCTCCTGGGTCGCCCCCTCCCCTCCTCGACGTCGCCCCCTGCTCCCCCTCCCCCTGGGCCTCCTCCTCCTTCCGTCGCGGTCCGCTCCGAGCTCCTCCCTCTAGCTCCTCCTCCATCCTGATTTTGTTTTGACCATAATACCATTCTTAACTACACCATGGTTTGAATAAACTATGGTTATTTTGATTTTTTTACGGTCAATCTAACGGAAGGGCACAACTGATGACGGAGAAAGAAGTGAGGGGCACAACTGATATTACCAAAAAGATATGGGCATAACTTATATTGTGATATCTCGGAGGGGCACAAGTGATAAAAACCCATATTTGTATATGTGTGTGTGTGTTTATCGAGATTTTAACAAATCGAACCTGAGCGAACCTATGATTTTAGGTTCAGTTCGTTTATTTATATGAGCCTAAACTTGTGTTCAGGTTCGGTTTGTTTATTTCTGTACTGAATTTTAATCGAACTTTTAGCTAGCCGAATTCGAGCGAATATCAAACATGAGAATTTTCGGACACCCCTAACCGCCACTCATCTCAAAAACAAGGTCCCATTGTCTTTTCTTAAGGGTGTAACACGTTTATCTCGGTTATATCCTGATGAGAAACTTTTTCCACTACCATTAAGATTTTTGGGTTGTACTGTTTTTGTTCATAATTTCATACTACAAATAAACTATCTCCCTGTGTTATTAAGTGTGTTTTCCGTAGGTATTCTCGCACCCAGAAGGGGTATAGGTGGTACGATCCTATTGGTCATCATTTTTACATCTTCATTAACATCAGTTTCTTTGAACATACCAGGTACTTTACTTAACTTGTTAGTGACATACCATGAAGTTACCACCACCACTCATTCTCTACAAAAGGAAGCACACTACTTATTTTGGTCATGTACCGTTGCACGTTCCTTACTTGCAAGATGATGTGCCCTCTTCAAATGCCCCCACATCTACAGCTTCAGATGCTCCACCAGATCTCCCTATAGTTCTACGTCAAACAAAAAGGCATTGTACTATGCATCACATGCCACATTTTACTTCCACTGACACACTATCTAGTTGTGACATGTGATTTGCATATACTCTATTGGATAGTATCATTCATCATGATCATTATAGTGTATTGCAGGACCGTGGTTGGAAACAGATCATGGATGAGGAGATGGATTCATTTACATCCAAGGTCACATATATGTCTTGTGTCGTGTCCTACAGGTGTGAAGCGTGTGGTATGTTGATGGGTCATTACGATCAAACAGTCTCCTGATGGTTTAATTGACATATTGAAGGCTAGACTTGTGGCAAATGGTTTCACTCAGACTTATGGAGTGGACTTCTTTAAGACTTTTCTCTTATGGCTATGATGTTCTCAATTCTCATTATTCTCTTTGTTGCAGGTAATTAGAATTTCTTTCAGCTCGATGTGAAGAATGCCTTCTTGTATGGAGACCTCAGAAAGGAGGTCTACATGATGTAGTCATCGGGTTACTTTGTCGGGTATGTTTGCTGACTTCGTAAGGCCATGTATGGCCTAAAGGAGAGTCCTCGAGCTTAGTTTGACATGCTTACCACTGAGATCGGCTCTCGTGGTTTCCACAAAACAACATCTTATTATTTTGTATTTGTTAGAAGGTCCACTGATATTGTGATTCTAGCTGTTTATGTTGATGATATGGTGGTTACTGGTGATGATGAAGTAATCATTATAGAGACCAAGGTCTTCTTCTAGAAGATGCTTCTCACTAGAGATCTTTCTCAACTTTGATACTTCCTTGACATTGAGATGTTACGTATTGTAGAGGGATTACATCTATCGTAGCAGAAGTATTACCTAAACATTCTTATAGAGGCTGACTTACTTGGATGTAAACCATGTGGCATCCCGGCAGAATTACGGAAACATGCTACATCCATTAATTCTGAGTTTGAGGATACTGCATGGTATAGAAGTCTTGTCAGCAAACTACTCTAGCTTATTGTCACTAGGTCAGATGTATAGTTTGTTGTGAGCAGAGCTAGCCAATACATGGAGAGAGCTATTTATAGTTATTGGCAGGATGTTCTTTTGATCCTTTAATGTCTTAACGAATCTCCCGGGAGAAACCTCTTCTTTGGAGTAAATGTTACACAGATGCCACCTTTTATATATATGCAGATTATCCCAATTCTCCATAGGACAGACAATCGACTACATGCTACTATGTTTGTTGGTGGCAAAGTGATTCATGACGAAAGAAGCAGAAAATGGATTCTAAATAGAATGCAGAGACCAAATACATGGCAAAGGCTCAAGCCACTTGTGAGATTACATGGCTGATCTCATTTCTACATGAGCTCGGACTTCCTGCTACTACTCTCGTACATTTGTACTGTGACAATAAGTCTGCTACATACATTGCCACCAATCATGTCTTCCATGAGCGGACTAAGCATATTGAAGTTAATTGTCACTTCATTTAATATAAGTACGAGAAGGGAAGATCGCTACTTCTCATATCTATATGGATCTTTAGCTTGCAGACATATTTATGGAGAAACTACTGAAGAATCGTATTTCTTGATCAATAAATATGCTCCAATGTGAGGGGGGTGTTAGAGTTTTTTGTTTATTTGTTCAAGACTTTTTATCTCTTTCTTGAGTCTTGCAACCCCTTTGGGGTCCTTGTGTTATTTTCCCCTTTGAGCTCTCTATGGTTTCACGCTATATAAGAACCTGTAAACCTCTTGAATAAGATAAGCTATTTATTGTCAACTTTTTCTCCACAGTCCCCAAAGGGTTTCAAACAAAAATGAAAAACATGTCATTGGATATGACATCAATAGCTCTTATTATGGGAAAGCAAGTACTTAAATGATTCAGAGCAAGTACCCGCACTTCATTCAAGAAAGATGACCTATAGACATTTCACAACATGATGGCCTTATATCTCTATGACGCTTATTCCAATCCTCACGGGAGTGTGGACTGAAACAGATTAAAGCACCCATTTATTTAGACTTACATCTTGACCCAAAAACCCATATATTTGCATTCGTCATTTTGAGTGATATACATGAAATTGTGGCATTAGTTCCCTAGTGCAGCAGGTTGCATCCCGAATGACTGCTGTTCTTGCAATTCAGGCTCGTCTCTGTTGGTAACTTAGAAGCTGCTGTGACTTTACTGTTATCTACTCCTCCAGAAGGGCCTCACTTTTACCCAAATGCTCTACGAGCTGTAGCATTGTCTTCTGCTGTGTCAAGATCTTTACATGAACTTGCTGTAAAGGTGGTGATTTCTATGTCAATTTCTTAACAAATTGTTTTTGGGGTTTGCAAACCTAGTTCGTGGAATTAGTGCTGTTTTTTTCTTCTGCACAGGTTGTTGCAGCAAATATGGTAAGAACTGATAAATCTTTGTCAGGTACTCACCTTCTTTGTGCCGTTGGAAGATATCAGGAAGCTTGTTCCCAGGTTAGGGGATACAAGTACTCAAGAACGTATTTGTCTTTTCTTACGGTTTTTCAGTTTTTTTGGCAATATGTGTACGATTACTCTCTGCAAGCTATGTATATTGCAAGACAGATTTCTTTGCATAATAATCACTTAAATGCTTATTTTCCTTGTCTTGGATAAGGAGGGTCATTTCTGTAATAGCAGTGTGCTCGATCTGGAAAAAGGTGTGTTTGTTAATATATAGAGTCATACGTGGCTATTTTCTTGAAGTACATTACGAGATCAAAGCAGTTTTCTCTTATTGAGGTGATGCATTAGGCATGAGATCCGTGTCCTCTATTAACTTACATATGCAAACAAAAACAAAAGCACGCACACACTCTCTATTGGTCATCCTTTGGCACATTCACAGCACACACTATAAATAATAAACATATATGAAGTGCCTTATGTAAAAAATGTAAATGAGACTTCCCATGTCATATCTTGATTTTCATACATCTTGAAGGGGCAACTGATGGAAATGGGGGGGTCAAATTCCCATAAATAATAACAAATAGAAATGCCTAACCGGCAGGATCTATAAGCGTATTAATGCATGAAGGCCGACTAACTGTTAACAAGGCAGTAAAATAGCTTAACAAGCCATAATAATGGAGTATGTTGATATCTAAGATGATAGTGATCATATAATCACAAGGAATTAAGAGTATTTGTAGATGTTGAACAGTATATCTTTAGGTAACACTATAAACAATCTCGTGTGGAGTTGTTCGTTTATATTCATGGTATGCCTGTGTATTCTTTTTACGTTCGTCGCGAAAGAGATATTTTTCACAATATTTAAGTTTCTATAACTCTGATATCAATAGAAAAGATGCAGATACGGGATAAGGTGCACTAGGAGATTTCTCTTATATATCATAAACCGCATTCTAAAATGCCCTCTTGAAGTTAAAAAATCAACAACAAATACAATGTGTTTGAAATTCGCAACATGATTAGTGTATTAGCATTTATAATATTAGACAAAACATGGATATTAAATAAAAAAATATTTTTATTCAAATGCAGATTGTGTCAAAACTATCAAATCTTAGATTTGAGAGTTCTGAGATCTAAGACATAATACCTCTACTGTTAATTATAACCTGTCAAACTCAGATCTAAGATCTAAAACCCTAAGCTAACATAAAACAAAATTTTGGAACATGGATACTTTATTTGGAAATGATTTTTTTTTAAACCTTGATTTATTTGTAATGTGAATGTTAGTTAATGTGTATCTTAGGAAAAGTAAATTATAAGTTGAATGTTCTAAAAGCACCAATTAATATTATCTAAAACAGTTTGAGCCTTAATCTGCTGCACCTGCAGAAGTAGAGTAATGAGCCAAATGGATTTATGTGCGCATCACCCATTTAAGGAGAAATCTGGTAATTTTTCACATTTTAATTGTGTCTCCCTGCCAATATCATAGATTTAGGGAGAAATCTGGTAATTTTCCACCCTATAATTGCACGTCCAGTCAATAGCATTGAGACATGAGGATATATCTCTGACATTAAGGATTAATCAGGGAGATTAAGAGGGAGATATAACGTATGTCGATACAGACAAGTTCAAAGATAACATGTAGTCCGGGGATATTATCGATATATTGCCATATTTTTGTCCCTGCATGTCTTGTGATCTAAGTCAAGCCAAAAGAGGCTGGTTTGGTCCTCAACCTCAAATATTGGAAAGTTACCTCAGCTTTAGATAATATCTTAACTTTTTTCTGGAGTGGTACATGTCATTTGTTTGGGTCTTAGGAACCAAGGCCTTAAATGTTAATTTTGCTAGCTTGGTGACTTGGGAAAATTAAAATAGCGGCAACACGTCGCCGATATTTCTCCCATTTCGGTCGAAATCATGAAAATGCAAAGAAGTCCTGTCAAATTTCGTTGTCACAGTTTTGATTTTGCCAATATTGGGGAGAGGAAATGGAAATTTCATTGATATTTCGTGGAATTTCGCCAAATTTTTTAGCCATGTTAGGAACCTACAATATCAACGAGTTGATTGATGATGGTTTCTTTTGATGTTCACCAAACATTTTGCATTATTTTTAGGTGTATCTGAAAAGTTATCAGCTCTTATATCACCTGTTGAAATGATTGCCAACATTATTGCCTGATATACAAAGTCAATGACCTACCTTTTTACATGAATTCTTAATCATAAAAGAACACATGTATACATGTGAGTTCTGGATGATGATTTTTGCCTTCTTGCCACCTGGCTTAATTGCATGCTTGGATTGCTAACATTATTGCTAGACAATCTTCCGGGTACACAGTTTGCATTTTCATTCAAAAATGTGTACATGAGATACATTATTTTGTCAATTTCTGCAGCTGCAAGATGCTGGATGTTGGACGGATGCAGCAACTTTAGCTGCAACCCATTTGCAAGGATCTGATTATGCAAGGTACATATTTGACACGTGTTATGTTAAGATAACATGCATGCATATATCAAGTACGATATGTGTATACGTATAATTCATATATCTTTTCTTAGACACTACGAATTGTGAAACTGAGGTGGTCCATAAGCATGGTAAAGCTCAGCAGTTGAGGAAAGAGTGCTGGGTGAGAGGTGGATCTACACTTGAAAGGTTGCAGAAAGGAGGTGCTACCAAGTGTGTCACTGATTGGAAGAAGGACGATGCAAGTAACAGGAATAAAAAGGGGGGTTGTCAAGGACGAGGCTTGTGATGGCAGCGAGAGGGGATTTGATAGAGGAACATGAGATTGGGCCAATGAGGGGCTCAAGTAGGGGCTTGGGAAGGGAGGGGAATAAGGGAAGAGTTGTTGATAGGAGTACAACTGAGTTTGCATGGGAACGTAGTGGGGCATCTAACAAAGTTCGGCTTTAAGCAAGGACCAGCATTTGGAGGAGAAAGTGCAATAGTGCTAGCCAGCAAAGAGGAGGAAGAAGATGGTAGAGGTCGATATTATGGATTCATCCACTATTTTTTGCTTCGTAATTGATTACACTTGGATCATGTGCAGAGCTCTGAAGGATAGAGTTTGTTACACAACTATTCTAAACAGTGTCATCATCTAGGTTAACAGCTTTAAGATAATATTGAGATAGTCCTTTAGCTCCTCTTTTGTAAACCTGGTATATCTTGCCTTGGCCTTTTCCCCTTCATGCAATTGACATATTCCCACCTTGGCATCAGCAATTCCTCACTTCTGTAAGCTTCACTCACATTTTTCAGGTTCAGTTTTCAATTTGATCGTAGTAACTTTCTTTTATTCATCTTAAATCCAATTCTGTAAATATGAATAACAGTATAAACAGTCATCATTCAAACAGGTGTGAATTTAAAATGCTATCCTCAATTCAGTGCATTAACATTTTGGATAGGTTCATAGATGGAATGACTTGATTTCGTTGGAAAAAAATTAATCATCTAAAATTGGGTTTATGATTGAATTGGAATGTGGATTACAGCAAAAGTTGTATCTAATCCATCCAATTGGATAGTTTGATGGTTGAACAGATGATGACCATTGTAGAAACCATACTTCAAATCTTTCCGTGTCAGGAAAAAAAACAATCCAGCCCATCTGCCCCTGGCTTTCTAGAATTGCAAGAAAATATTATTTGCTAGTTCTTAAACTCAAGAAATGCTGTTGTAGCAATTCTGTTCCTTTGTTAAGAAGCCCAAAATAGTAGTATACCGATCTTTTGTTCACTGTCAGCATTTTTTTATGTGCTTATTATCTTGCGACGATAGCTTTATCTTTGTGGCCTTCACTTTTACATGTATGTATTTACTTCCAACAATATTGAAAAATGCAGAGTGTTGCAAAGATGGGCTGATCATGTCCTTCGAAATGAACACAATCTGTGGAGGTGAAGTAACATTTAAACGAAACATCATTGTTATTACTTATATGTATATCTATACTATGCTGAACCATTTACATCTTGCACAGGGCCCTGATCTTGTATGTTGCTGCTGGTGGGATGCGTGAGGCACTTGCAGCTCTTCGTGATTCCCAACAACCAGATACAGCAGCGATGTTCTTGCTTGCTTGCCACGAGATTAATGCAGAAATCACCTCAAACAAAAATTCAGATGAAGCATCTGTTCCTGGGAGTCGGACTAATAAATTGATTCTTCCATACATGGCCAAGGACCATGAAGATATTGTCGCCATTAATGAGTTTTTTGGTCAATATCAGAGAAAGTTGGTGCATCTTTGTATGGATGCAATACCATATATTGACTGATGGAGATCTCGGTTTTGTTCGCCGTAGTAAACAGCATTGGTCCACGAACTCCTCTGACAAACATGCACAGATTGCTGGCCTAAGACATCAAAGTTGTGCATTTCGAATTACATGAAAGGATATGATTTGCAGATCATCCATTGTACATCAATTGATTTCTTATATGGCACAAAAGGTGTATATTATCTCTATAGATTTTGAGGCCGTTGTAAAGTAATCTTGGGATCACCGAGGAAGACAGTGGATGAATATCCAGATGGCAGGTACCGGAGAATGTGTTACTCTTGACCGCGCGCGATTACAGTGATTCTGATTTGAGGATTTTGTTGTAACGAGAACCTTTGTATTGTACTACATGTATAAACTTGTATGAGTCTGGCATTCCCCTTTCCTGCAGATGCATTAGGTTTAAGAACAATGCATTAGGTTATTTATTGGGGGCAATCTATCTGAAAGTGTTGTAAATGGGATGTTTTATAAAAAAAACTGTGTTGATGTGCGAGATAAACGTTGCCATTTTTGGATACGTCTGTATTCAGGGATTAATACATTGTTATAGATGTATTTTTTGTTGTAACATTCCCCTCAACTGCAGGGCAATTTTTCTTTTTCCAAGGACATCTTGGTGGGAATCCAACACAAAATAGATGTTATTAGCAAGTGTGTATTTGCATTTGAAAAAGCTAAGAATCCTGTTGATGTGTGATCTGCATTGTACATCTTGTGGGTGCAGATTTTTTGCAGTATAACCGATGATGTTTAGAGTTATGGATCAAAATTAGTAGTTTAGCCGTCAAAAAATGAAATCGTGTAGCTGAAACACCGAAATGAACAGATAGAGCAGCCAAATTTTTAAACCAGCCTGAGCGAGGATAGGATGCTTATGGTTTTTAACAAGGTTCATCGCAACAATTAGTGTCAGAAGATTCTGCTGGGTTACCTCTGTACTTAAAATTGGAAATTACGATTATGTCTTTATTGTATAATTTACGTATCTCAATTATGAAGGAAAAACTTAAAAGAAAGCGTCTGCAGATAAATTTGTGTACATGCTGAGTATTCTAAAATAAATGCATCGGTTCTCGATCTGTTCAGCAGCAAGTGCCTGATAAGAGAAACAAAAGGAGTAATTCTGTATATCTTGTTATCCATCATTCCTACAGTTAATTCAAAAAACTTGTCTGAGAAAATCAACCTTGTATTCGTAGATCCAAATTGGCACCTCAGGTGCACTTTCGGCATTCGACCTTCCTAAATGACGTACAATAACATCAACCAGACAACTGAATCTATTGCTGCTTTCTTTCTCCTCATTGTCTGGGAAGACTTCGCTGCTCAGCGGCAGAGGTCTGATCAGCCAATAGTCAGTATGGTTCACTCATCCTATCCTGGGGCAAATTGCCAGGGCAAAGAGGCTTTGGTTTCGGGGCAGATCATCCACTCTTGTCCCAGTGATGGCCGGGGATGTGATATGGTTCCAAAGGATGAACCAGATATAGAGAGTTCCAATAAGATATGCCACGGCAGTATGTAACTGGATCACTGCCCATGCATTAGTGCCCACTTCTATCCTCCTAGGCTTGTCCTATGTCCTCTCAGTAGGGATGCAAACGGTTAAGGATATATCCGTATCCGATCTGTCACCGTATCCGTTTTATGCAGATTTTGACATTCGTATCCGTATCCGTTTTAAAATGGATACGGATATGGATATCATTTTGATATCCGCAAACATCCCTATCCATATCCGTATATCCGTTTTCGTATATAAATATAGTCATATATTTATTTTTAACCCTATATAACATAATTCTATACCTTCTTTTACCATATTTGTATAAATTTTATTACACAAACACATTTAGTAAATTTATATCATGTGTTTCTCATCCAATTCATATATATTTAAGTCGATTCTATAGAGTATTTCTAACATTACTTGTATGCAATCAATATCCGTTTTACGTCTGTATCCGTTTTTTAAGGATATGATAAGATAGTTTTAATATCCGTCAATATCCGCATCCGCATCCGTATTCGTATTCAAAAACGGATAAGGATACGGTAATACCTATATCCGTATCTGTCTGTTTGCATCCTTATCTCCGACCCTCTCCTTTGGAAACCTGAAGCAGCCTCCAGTCCCCTTGCAACCTCTGATCTCCTAAATTGCTAAATTAGGAGACATTTTTTAAAAGAGATATTTACACTCATAACCCTGAGTAATTCCATAATTATCCTTCTTATAAAAACAATACCGATGTGAGATACATGGTACGCACCATTCTCGGGTTCGCTCTTCCTTACTGACCATCTCCTCTTGAGAAGACCCGTCCTGCTTCTGCCTCTTTGTGGGCAGCCATTAACAAAGAGAGAAGAGGGGGCGTGTTCCCGAATCCAACCATCGGCCACTGCCGATGTCTGATCCATGGCCCTCCTAAATCTCGCCCGGGTGGGCAATCCCCACAGTTCTCTATCCAGAAAGAGAGCAGGCCTTGTTCTTGGCTTAGTCTTCTCCACTCAGAATCTCCCCGGCTGTAATTTTTTATTAAATCTTTGTTATTTATTTTGGTCAAGTCGGAGTATTCGTGAGTTTTAAAAAGATGGTTATAAGATTAAGATAGGAATCGGTTGATTTTGATTCATAAACATAAGACTGGGAAATATCGATAATGATGTGTAATTACAAAAGTCTCTAGACATCCACATTAACAAAAACCCAAAAAGGCATCGGCTGGGATGTTTCAGAAAAATAGCACACATGGGATTCTTACACCGTGTCCTTATGGGCATGTTTGGTTGCTGGGTTGGACTGGGTTGGGTTGGGTTGAGGTACCCCTGTGAATAGTAAACTGTGAAGGATTGAGAGGGTTGGAAGGAGGGGTATAACGGTATACCCCAACCCAACCCAGTCCAACCCAGCAACCAAACAGTTCACAATAATATGTCTCCTGCCTTTTTTGCAATTACACTTTTGTCCCTATATTCTTGCACCGCTAGCAATTATATTCTTTTGCGGGTTTGACAATATATGTGATAAACTTGGATAACGATTAGTTCAACGGATTTTTACACACATAACCCTCGATGCTTTCATAATTACATAATAAACTCTCCATAATTTTGAATTAGACATATTTTACCTCCCTTAACTCACCCATTGTATTGAGTTAATCTAACCCAGTTGAATCCAATGATTGAAATTTACCCCGAAACCCTACCCTCAACCTCCCACGCCATATTTCATTTCTCTGTTCCACCACCGCCACAACGCCTCCGCATCTCGTCAAGTTCCATCTCTACCTAGGGGTGTCAGAAAAGCTCAAGGTCAAAGAGCTAAACTTGAACTCAACATGATTTGAGCGCGTAAACCATGTTCAAAAAGCTATTGACTACGAGTTCGAGTAAGATAAATGATCCGTCAAGGTTATCGATTTCGAGTTGAGCACAACTCACTAACTCGACTAGATAACTTAATTTTATTTTATTAGATTTTTTATATATTTCTCATTCCATATGGACATACATGAATAAATAAAGGTATGTTCTCATTCCACATGACGAAAAAATGGTACAATACAAATATGTTAGAAGTTGTGTGATGTTTTTATGTTCAAGTATTATATGCCAAAGTTTTATAGTTCTTATCAAATGTACATGAATAAATGCATATATATAGCATAAAAAAACTCAAACATTCTTATTATTATTGAATGGCTAAAGTGGGGGAGGAAGGGTTGAACACTGATCATTGGCACCAAACCATTAAGTGAGTTCTTATTATCGAGATTACTAACTAATTCAATTACTTCTTTAAAGAAAGTTCACAAATACTAAATGTAAAAAAATCAACCTAAAAACGCTCGTTAAAAGACTCGTGAGACCCCTCTCGATTTTTTCTCTTCTCTCTCCCTATCTCTCTCTCTTGTTGTCACTGTTACAGCTCTGGGGTGAGGCTGGCCGGAATGGGAAGTAGCCTCGACACTCCTCTTTCCTTGACGACTAGTTTTTGCTTGGAATATAGGATCCAATTCCCTCGACTATCAGTCAGGGCTTGGAAGACCAGGTAGTCATTGTTTACGCTGCCGGTAACTCCTCCACTCTATCCATTTGTTAAAGGACGGCGGTAAGTGTATTGTGTTTCTCCCAGGTTGAGTACGAGGGAGCGGACATCGGAGGGGACGTCGACCATGAGGAAGATGGCGTCACTAAAGGAAGCGACAACATATGGGGAGGGGCGAGAGTGTCGCCGAAGTGAAGGAGCCAGGTGACCTTGGAAGGGGTGCGGTTGAAGACCATGAGGGCGTAACCGAAGGAGAGGAGGCGAGAGGCCATGGCGGCGCCCATGATGCCGGTGTCGATCCAGCCCAGACGAGTCTTCCCGGTGCTAGTGGAGGCAGGGGAAGTTCCCAATCATAGGCGTTGGCGAAGAGGATGAAGGAGAAGGATAAGGAAGGAGAGAAGGAAATTGAAGATCCACCGTTCATTTTCTTTGGTTTGATTAACCGAAGTTTAACTCAAGCTTTTGACTCCAATAAAGTTAAAGATGAAGGCAGTGTCTATGGGTAAGGCGGAGCAAGGTTAAAGGATTGAGGGGGGAGGGAGATTAGGATGTTTCAAATGTCGTAGAGGTAATTCACAAAGATTATAAGGTCTGCCGGGTAAAAATCCCATTAGATATATATTGATGCGGAAAGGTCCCCTCCAGCTCTTGGAAATATCCCACTACGTTTAGAAAGAGAAAAAAAGTTAAAAATGAAAGGATTTTTACCCGACATACCCTATAAACTTTGTCAATTACCTCTACGACCTTTGAAACAATCTAATTCACCCCTCGGCCCTATAAACTTCTCTATTTTACTCCACATCAGTTTTAACTTTATTTGAGTCAATTGCTTGAGTTAATGTTGGGTTAATCTAACCAATGATCTAACGGTGGATACTCCACCTCCATGTTCTTTCCAAAAATTTAATCGTCTCCACCTTTCTCTCCAAGCATACACACACGATGAATGAGGTGGAACCACTAGGGATCTGCAACAATGCTGGAGATATCAGAGTTGCCTGCCTCTCAATAGGACATGTCGTCGCCGGCGAAGGTATTGAAGATGGAGCTAGGGAGAGGGGGAGGATGGAGGCCACGGTGTCCATGTGAAGGAGGTCGGGGCTCATGTCGAAGACCTTGTGGGCATTGAAGGGGAAGGGGTTGCAGAACGGTGTCTCCGAGGATTTTAAGTAGTGGGTGTCGTCCTGGAATACTTGCCCCTTGTCTTCTGCAAGTGGCGGCTTCTTCTCTTCTGCAAACTCTGGCAATGGTTTGTGGGTGTTGGGGTCCATGCCCTTCTACTTTAGCTTCTTCTTGAGGCTCGACTTCCAGATGTTCTTTATGTCGTTGTCTATCCTCCCGGACAATTGCGCGGTGATCTGAGACCACCTGAAACCATTCAAATCCAATTGCATATTCCATCAAAATTGCTTCTTATCAATCCTAAATTTTAGGATGGATTGTGGATATCTCGTCACTGTCGCTATCTATTGCCAAGAATGGCATGGAGCTCGATGATGAGGCCCTCCTTTTCGTCTGAGAATCTGCGCCTCTTGAGGTCGGGCCTCAAGTAGTTAATCCATATGAGCCTGCAGCTCTTGCCGCACCTTTGCAAGCCTGAGGAGACATATGGAATCGAGTTCATCCCATGCCGATTGGGTCGGTGGGAATTCATAAACATGTGAATGAATTGTGTTGGGCACATGCGAGATTGGAGACGGAACTCCACTGTGGCCGAATTGGGTGATGTGGTTGAGGAGCTTATCGTCCTCCTCAGGAGACCAGAGGTCCTTGCAGAGCTTCTGCGTGTAGCAGAGTGGCAAGCCAAGATGGCGCGAGAGTTTGGGTGAGGGTGGCCGAATTGGGTGATGTGGTTGAGGAGCTTCTCGTCCTCCTCAGGAGACCAGAGGCCCTTGCGGAGCTTCTGCGTGTGGAGGGGGAGGGGGTTGGGGTCCCTGCTGTGGCGGAGATGGGGGAGGAGGGGAGCGGGGGTGGAGGAGGTGATGGAGGGGGAAGGGTGGGGGGCCCTGCTGCAGGTGGAGGTGGGCGTTGTGGGCGGAGGAGGGGGAGGAGACGATGGAGAGGGGAGAAGGACGGTGACAGCGGCAGACATGGAGGAGGAGGGGAGGGCGACGGATGTCCAGGAGGTGGGTAGTGGCAGTCAATGTAAATTTTGATAAACATAATATGTATAATACAAAAGAACGTGATGGAATCCGATAGTTTTAATGGTTAAATGGATGGAGTTTAACTATAGGGTATGTAGGGTTAGAGTTAGAAAGTTTACGGGATCGATGGGGGAATTAGGTTGTTTCAAAGGTCGTTGATGTAATTGGCAAAGTTTATAGGGTCTGCCGGGTAAAAATTTAAAAATAAATGTCTAAAGAAATGGAAATACGAGCATTTTATTAAAATTATATATATATATATATATTAAACGGGACTACCACATGATGGAACCAACTTGACTACTTTACTCTTATTTTTTTCATTTCGTAAGGTATTTTCTGAAAATACTTATAGGATTTAGTCTAGTAGATGACAAATGTTGTCATTCAAATTTCGTGTAAAACAGGCATCCCTAACTCATCCATCGAACATGGTTCAATTTCAAAATTCAGATACCGCTAAAATTTGACAGTCTTGATGAACAACTTAGGAATGTCTATTTTACACGAAAATTGAATAAAAACATGGTGTCATATAATGATCTAAATCCCTCCAAGTGTTTTCAGAAAATAACATAAGAAATAAAAAAAATAAGGGCGGAGGTAACCAAGATGGCTCCCCGGAGGGCATACACATTTTACCCTATATATATGGGCTAAATGAGGCTACAGTCTAGGTGTAGCCAATTGGCTACTCCCGCCCTCATTTT
Source organism: Ottelia alismoides (assembly GCA_037367405.1). Lineage (NCBI taxonomy): Eukaryota > Viridiplantae > Streptophyta > Magnoliopsida > Alismatales > Hydrocharitaceae > Ottelia > Ottelia alismoides. Next base: position 189,438 of record JAZKJV010001055.1, read on the forward strand.
TCCCCTATTTTTTATCTTTTTGTAAAATGAAAATATGTATATGCATCACTATATCCCCCTAACATTTCATTCCAATTTCGTCTGAAACAGAGACTCTTATGCCCTCCATCTGAAGAGGGTCAATTTCAGCAATTCTAATACCATTAAAATTTGATAGTCTTGATGGAGGGGATAGAAGTCTCGAATTAAGTCGATTTTTTAATGATACCATGGTGACATATTGTGATCTAAATTCTAATAGGTTTCATTAAAGAAAAATAAAAAAATATAGAGGAAAAAGAGTGGGAACATGTAAGTTAGCTATACTCAGGGAGCATTATATATATTGGATTTTTATCCAGAGGACCCTGTGCCCATCTGTGGTAAAATGAGCCCATTTTATCCACCGTTAGATCAAATCACTCGATCCCATGATTTTAGGAACCACAATGGTCACGTTAAGTTGCTTTATTTTTTAATATTAATGACTTTCCGTAAATAGCAATAGAATCCTTTGATCTCGTACGACATTGTATTGAGAAAAAAACTTTTTGTCACAACTCTAGAGGAGATCGATCGATCGTTCACACGGAATTTGGAATCAAAGATACTTTCAATTATTTTTCTTATGTTTATATGTTATTTCGTTGCTAATATTTTTTTATTAGGTTCGCACATGGATGATACGCGAATAGATTGTGATCGGAATATTTCAAAAGCAATTATGAAAAACGACTTCCTCGAATGTTTAGAAAGTGAAGATTATTGCTGTGAAGTCGATATTGAAGACAGTCATCTCGATTTGGTCGATGACAACAAGAACTCTGAAAGATCAGATATCTTTTATATATTTAGGAAAACATATGAAATTATATTTTTCATGTTATTTGCAAAAGCAGTAATGATATTGTGACCATCATTACGTCTCAAATAAATTGTAATGTCTATGTTTTCGCTTTATTAAATAATTTTAATAATAACATAAGAAGTAATTTTTGTATTCTCATTAATATTTTTTAATGTATTAGTAATTATCTAAATTGCACAAGTAACAAAATACAATAAAATAGTATTAGTAATATTATGTGTGATATAAGTAAGTTGGTTATATACATGTTATTTGAATAAGTAACTTTCTTTTATAAGTCAGTAACTTTTACATACTCATTAGTATTTAAAAGATACGGATGTGTTGATATTTACTAATGATGTGTAAGATATGTAAGAAATATAGTACTAACAGTAACACATAATTAAACAATACGTAACTTCAGAAGCTTTCAAAGGTAATTCGATCTGTTCAAAATGCAACTAGTAGTTTATTTACGTACCATCAGTAACTTTATATTATGTATCAGTGACTTCTTAAAAATCAAATGCAACATAACATAAAGGTATGCATCCCTAATTTTCTTTTATATGTCAGTAACTTTCCTTTAATTGTCAGTAACTTTTACATAATCATTAGTATTTAAAAGCTTCATAATTCCGTATCTTTGAAAAGTATTTAAAAGATTTGTATGAGTAACATTATAATAATAATTCGACCTTCAGTAATATTATTTGAATTATCAGTAACTTTTCATCAAAATTTAGTAATATATGATTGGAAAGTTGTATACGTAAGAAATATTGACCTAACAGTAACACTTATTAGAACGATTCGTAACTCCTGAGCCTCCAAAAGTATTTCGATGAATTCTCACATTAAAAAAACGTAAGAAGTAAATTTCGTATAAAGAACATTATCTTTCTTAATTGTGTCAGTAAGTCTTTAAGTAGCACAAGTAACAAGTGATAACGTGTGATATATATAATAAGTAATTTTTATATTTCCATTATAATATATTACAAATGATTCGTAACATTAAGATTTTGCTTTAGTAATTTATTTTACTAAAAACGTAAGAAGTAATTTTCGTGTTGCGAATAGTAAATTTCGTAGTAATATTAGTAAATCATTAAGTAGCACAAGTAACAAGTGATTATATATCGTTATTATGTAAGTTTCTAAGTAGCACAAATAATGTATCAGTAACGCCCATAGAAGTCACTAAGGAAATTTGGAGATCTGAATTAGTAAGTATTTATTACAATAAAACTAAATTTGTTGAAGTTACTGATGTCTCTTCAGATTGTTAATAACAATTTTATATTGTTTATTTCTTTTTAGACATTGATGAATATGAAAGCTTTAAAGAATTAATTGATGAAGATTCCCCTATATCAGCTGTAGATTTTGCAATTATTCCTCGTGAGGATCAATCATTCACAAACCTAAAGGATTGTGAACTGTTCTATGAGAAATATGCCACTGAAGTGGGCTTTAATATTAGAAGGAGCAGCACAAAAAAATTTTTTATAGGAAAAACAAAGTTATGAATCTTTCTTTCAAAAAAATTATGTGTTGGAAGGAAGGACATTATGTTCAAATTCCTAAAAAAAGAAAAATATCATCAAGTTTGGTAATGGTTGACGTAGAAGCTAATCAAGAGGGAATAGACAACGAGGGAAGAAAATATGGAATAAGCCGTTGTTGTTGTAAAGCAAAGTTGTGTGTGAAGTTAAATCAGATATCAAAACAGTGGGATGTTGTTTCATTTGTTGAGGAACATAACCATAAACTTGTTTCTCCAAGTAAAAAGAAGTATTTAAGATCGAACAGGAGAATAACTAAGGCCACGAAGAATCTACTATCTTCTATGTCAGAGGTTAACATACCTACGGCAAAACAAATAGCGTTTTTGGACAAGTAAAGTGGACCGGATGAATGTATTGGCTCTATAGCTAGAGATATCTATAATCTGAAGTGAGATTTGAAGAAAAAAACCGATGGTCACGATGCGGTTATGCTCTTGGAACATCTTGAATACTGCAAAGGCATAACACCTGATTTCTTTTACGTGTACAGGCAAGATGATGATTCATGTTTAACTCATTGATTGTGGATAGATTCTTATTCTTTGGAAGATTATAAATTGTTCGGTGATGCAGTTACATTTGATACAACATATGATACGAACAAGTACAAGCTAATTTTTTCTTCTTTTTGCAAGGTTAACAACTATAACAAGACTGTATTTTTCTGCAATGTATTCTTAATGAATGAGACAAAGGATTCTTTTGTATGACTTTTCCAAAAAAATTGACGGCTGTTAAGGTTGGTCCCAAGTCAATGATTACTGATCAGTGCCCATCCATTAATGCGGCTATAAGAGAAGTTTTTCTCACTACAAAACATAGATACTGTGGTTGGCGCGTTACAACTAAAATGAAGAAGAGGATTGGTTTAACCAAAAAAGCTGATATAGCAATTCCATCATTGAATAAAATTATTTGGGGTGCAAAAAGTGAAGACGAATTTGAAGCTGAGTGGCACAGAATAGTTTCATAATACAATTTAGAAAAAAAACAAATGGATCAATGTTATGTATCGGGTCAGGAGAAAGTGGGTGCCTATTTACATAAGAAGGTATTTTTTTGCTGACATGAATACAACACAAAGGAGTGAGAGTATGAATTCTTTCTTGACTAACAATGTTAATCAGTTGAATAGTTTATATGAGTTCATGACCAGATTTCAAACTGCAGTTGAAAGAAAGAGAGAGCATGTTAATAAGATGGACAGTGATATCGAAAATAAAGTTCCGAAGTTGGCTACGCAGTGGAGCATTGAAAAATAATTTTCTGAGCATTTCACAAAGACTTTATTTTACATGGTTAAGGTAGAGCTTTTGAAAGGCATGGAACTAGATGTTATTTTATTTCCATTAGTTGATGATGTTGTACAATTCAGAGTATACCCTATTGGGAAGATTGAAGATTTTAACAGAGTTACTTTTCATGTTCATAACAACAATTTCCTTTGTGATTGTATGAAAATGGAATCAATGGGTATTCCTTGTAGACACATTATCAGTGTTTTAAAACATACAGATGCGTTAGAGGTTCATTCCTCTATTTTATTGAATAGAGGAAAGAAAGATATCATGGGAAATGGCTATTATCCACTATATAGGAAGAGAACAATACAAGACGACAATAGTCGATTACGAGTATTGGCAAATGAACTTATCAGTGAAGCTGATGGAAACCAAGAAGCATACGATTATATTAAGAAGGTTTTTATAGATGCATCTGAAGCAGTCAAAGCTATTAAGAGCAAAAGAAAAATCGTTAATGTTAAATATGTGCATGACGCCAATGAAAAATGTGATAAGTCAATTATTGTTGTGAAAGATCCCAACATAGCAAAACCAAAAGGTTCTGGAAAAAAACGGAAGATCAAAGGGAATTACAAATAGATTGAAATCAATTGGTGAAGAGAATTCCTCAAAGCGGAGACAATGCAAATTATGTCATAAAGTCAATGCTGGACATGATTAAAGAAATTGCCCTTCAAAATCTGCAAATAATCCTTAAAGGTAAGAGAAATTCAGTAATTGTTATGTTTAATATTGTATTTTCATAACATTAACATTATTCTAACATTATCTTTTTTTCTATTCTTTACAACAGATTGATATATATTAAATGCAGCTGATATTCAGATGGATGAAAGTCGGTTGAGATAGCAAAGGAAAGACAAGACTGAAGCAGAATTGGACATTCTCAAATTCAATTTATAGAAGATTTTCCTTTTTTTCCTAGTTCTTTACTTTCTTTAAATATTTAGTTAATTGTAAACTTTTTATCCAGGTTGAAGTTGTGTATTTTTTTATCCTTTGTTTATATTGTAGAATTTTAATGATATGTAACATGTTATTAATATTGAAAGTTCTCTTCCAATGTTGTTTTTGAGTGTATGAGTAAATTTACAACAATAATTATCAGTTATTTGATAAGAATGGCTGAAACCATATGTACAATAGTCAATTAGTTGTTTGTTAGAATATTTTATAAGAAAATTAAAGTAAGCTTCGTGTTGCATTAAGTAAAGTTGACAATAGCATCAGTAAGTAATCAGGAAACATAAGTAAATATTATAATGTAAATCTGTATCATTATTATAAGTAACACGTATCTTTTCTATTAGTAACACATGTAATTATTATTGGTAACAAATAAATAAACGATTCGTAACATCTGAAACCTTCCAAAGTAATTCGATGAGTTGTAAATGTAACTAGTAGTTTATGAACTTAGCATCAGTAAATTTCTTGTAGTTGTTAATATTTTCTTTAAATAACAAGTAATATTTCAGCAAAGCTTGGTATACGTAACAATATTACTAAGACAAGTAATTTTCTTTTGATTGTCCGTAACTTTTAATAACTCAATACCAATATATGAATTTCAAGTTGTATACGTAAGATTTAGAATACTACAAGTAACAAATATGAATTCGCCTCGTAACTTCGTAATATTTCCAAAGTATTTTTTAAGTTCGAATTTTAGTAACTTTCTTGCAATTAAGTAAGTTTTTTCAAGTTGTATACGTAAGAAATATGCTACTAACAGTAACACACAATAAAACGACTCGTAACTTCTGAAGCTTTCGAAGGTATTTCGATGAGTTCAAAGATACTAGTAGTTAATACACTTACTACCAATAACTTTTATATATGTACCAGTAACTTCTTTATAATCACAAGTAACAAAATCAACTCTTGGTTTCTATTGGTAACAACGGATGGTTTATTTAATAATTTCTTTGTACATCATAAATAAGCTCTGGAAATTAACATAAGTAAGTGCTTTAGTAACACTATACTAAGTATCACTTCATGAGTCGTACAAATATCTGAAATAATGAACAATTAACATCAAGCAAAAGTTTCTCATTCATTAAAATACTTCATGAAATCGCCTCGTAACTTCGTAATATTTATCAAGTATTTCTTTAGTTCAACTTTTAGAAACTTTCTTTTTTATTGTCAATAACTTTGAATTATATATTAGTAATATATGAATTACAAGTTGTATACGTAAGTAATATGCTACTAACAGTAACATACAATAAAATGATTCGTAACTTTTGATACTTTCGATGGTATTTCGATGAGTTAAAATGATACTACTAGTTTATATCCTTACAACCAGTAACTTCTAAATATGTATCAGTAACTTCTTTATAATCACAAGTATGAAATCAACACTTGGTTTCAATTGGTAACAACGGATGGTTTCTTTAGTAATTTCTTTGTACATCATAAATAAGCTTTGTAATTTAACACAAGTGCATTAGGTCGTACAACAATCTCAAATAATGAACAATTAACATTAAGCAATAGTTTCTCATTCATTAAAATATACATGTATTCAAACAAATGTTGTTATTTTTCCAATTTTGAATACATCATGTAACATCTATATTTAAAAGATTTTCTCTAATTACAAGTATAAAAGAAATCATTTCCTTCAGTCCTTCTTCTCCCCGCTTGTAAGTAGAATAGCAGCTATCTTCGATGCGGAAGACCAGATCTTTTCCTTTGCAAATGAATTCCATATATTTCATGACAAAAACTCCACAATCAATGAAATCACTTCGCTGGTTTGGGATGCCCTTTGCTACTTCAATTGGCCACTTCTCAAGTTGTTCTCCAGTGAATAGCATGAAGTATTCCGACATCCAATCCACCTAGCAATAATGATGAAAGAAATTTTTCAGAAATAAATAATCTCAAAAATCAATTTAATATAAAATTTTTAAACTGAATATTTACCCATTTTTTTCATCCAACCAGTGTTTCTTCATCCCGATTAATGAATTGTAGGAAATGAATTTTTTAGCATCAAAGTCAGTCACGAGAAGATGCCAATGGTTTGATGTGTGGATTACACAAAAAGCCTTCTTTACATTATCAAACATTGTTCTTGTGCATGAAAAAAATTGTTCAAAAGCTCATAATCCTCTACACTTGCTTCTTTGATAGTCTTCAAAAACAATTGCTGCAATGATAAAGTAATTAGGCAATATAATATAACTTGCAAAGCATATATATTTAATTATTCATACCATTTGAGCCGTATTTGCAAAAATGAAAGGACATTCCACGTCACTTTCTTGATAAGATTTGTATAGCACATACATGAACATGTCCAATATAACATCAATGACCATTTTGTTATAGAGTAGGTCATCAAAGTGTCTTCCAATGCAAAAATTATCTCCTGATCCATGATAAGTTGCTCCCATACTGGAATTTAAATGATATTTTATTATTCAAATAACCCATCATAATTTGGTTAACCAATAAAATTACAAAATATTTTTAATAATACAATATTCTTACTTGACGATAGGATCCTTTAAGAAATCGTGAATAGTTGCTCTCTCAGATTCAGAAATCGCATCATATCCAGCTCAATCAATGCGAGTGACATTGAAAACCTATAAAATAAAAATAATATAACTTGTTCATTAAATTTTGCAACAGCATCAGTAAAATATGGAACAACATCATTAAGCATCAGTAATCATAACATCAATAAGCATCTGTAAGTATTAGTACTAATTAAGCACAACATCAGTAAGCATATCATAGAGTTTAACATTAGTAAAATATGCAACAACATAAGTAATTATTAGACACAACATCGGTAGAATAGTCAACAAAGTCAGTAAGAATATCTCAAATTTAACTATATAAACACAGTATTTTAATTTTGTTCATTCTTTCAACAACAACATCAGTATGGTATTAAGAAACACAAGTAATATTTGCAAAATCATCAGTAAGTTCTTATATTCGACCCGTATCAATTAAAGTTCATATCATAGAGTTTAACATCAGTAAGTTCATATCAAAGCACAACATCAGTAAGTTCAAATCATTAGTAAGTTCATATCAAAGCACAACATCAGTAAGCATATTATAGAGTTTAACATCAGTAATATTCGCAACATAAGTAATTATTAGACACAACATCAGTAGAATAGTCAACAAAGTCAGTAAGAATATCTCAAATTTAACTATATAAATATAGTATTTTAATTTTATTCGTTCTTTCAGCAACAACAACAGTATGGTATTAAGAAACATAAGTAACATTTGCAAAATCATCAGTAAGTTATTATATTCGACCCGTATCAATTAAAGTTCATATCATACAGTTTAACATCAGTAAATTCATATCAAAGCACAACATCAGTAAGTTCAAATCATTAGTAAGTTCATATCAGAGCACAACATCAGTAAGCATATCATAGAGTTTAACATCAGTAAAATACGCAACAACATAAGTAATTATTATGCACGACATCAGTAAAATAGGCAACAAAGTCAGTAAGAATATATCAAATTTAACTATATAAACATAGTATTTTAATTTTGTTCGTTCTTTCAACAACATCATCAGTAAGGTATTAAGAAACACAAGTAACATTTGCAAAATCATTAGTAAGTTCTTATATTTGACTCGTATCAATTAAAGTTCATACCTCCAAAGCGAGCTCTTTGTTGTCTTCGATCTTCTGAATTTCTTCTTCATCTTCAACATGCAACACTTTTTCAAAAAAAAATTTAACAAACTTCCTTTTTTCTTACCACTTTATCTTTAAGTGGATTGTTTGGTGCTATTTATTCTCCCTTTGTTGCTCTTTTTTATTTAACCCTTTTTGATAAGCTGTTAGGAGTGATAAGCTTCTTGCTTCTTCTCCTCTTTGTAACATTTGTTTTAACTTTATCATGATCTTCAAAATCTTCCTCAAATCCAAGATCAAACGTTGGTGAATCATTAGTTTTTGTGATCTTGTTCTGCTCTTCATGTTCAACATCCAAAGCTGTCTTCTCCTCATGTTTCTTTCCATTAATTGATTTTTTAAAGAATTCTTCAAAACACTGCTTTAGAATTGTGATTTCAAGCTTTAGTTTCTCATTCTCCTTCAATGTACTCTCACACTCAACTTTCAATTTTTGAAAGTCATCTAATGTGGCCAGTTGAGATATGAGAGTCTCCAAATCGCTTATCTTCTTCTTGTGTTCTTCACATTTACACTCGGGTAAATTTTGAAGTTAAGCATCAATTGATGTTGTTGAACAATCTTCAAGTTGTTGTGTTTGTGGTACAATGATACGCAAAGCATAAGCATTTGAAATGAAACCCTCGCTAACGAAAGTTTCATAATCAAATATGAATTCATTTGCGTCAACCTTGAATATCTCTTTTTCTTCAAAAATCAGCTGGACAATAATGTAATGAAAGGAAGTAATATTATATTCAAGTAAGAAATATAATACGAAAAATAAATATGTATTTTATCATTTATACTGCCATTAGTAAATTTATTTACTATTTAAGTAAGTAACAAAGTTGCACAAGTATCAAATTGCAATATAATAATATTAGTACATAATAAGTCTTTTGATCATATTCATGTTATTTGCATAAGTAATAATAAGAATGTCTCGTAAAATATTTTTAATTATTCGTAACATTCAGAGCTTGTTTTAGTAATTTATATTAATGAAAGTATAAGAAGTAATTTTCATATTGTGAACAGTAATTTTCTTGAATGTATCAGTAAGTCATAAAGTAGCACAAGTATCGTAGTATTCTTAATAGTAACAGTAAATATTTCTCCCCATTCTGTTGCTCAAAAAACATATAGTGAAATTTTAAACTTTCCTTCTATATATTTGAATAAGAAACATAAATCAAAATTTATTAAAATTCACTGTACCTGATCTTCATCAAAATTCAGGAATTGCGCAATGGTAACTTTGCATGGAGTTGACCATTTTCTAATTCTTGGCAAGAGATTATTGTTCAACGCATGTGAAGGAAATAGGTGCTCGAGTGTCCATGTCTGAAATTTATTTCAAAGTTAACAATCATATAATTTTTTAAAAAAATAACGGTGAATTAAATAGATTAAGCTTACATATAAACACGCAACACATCCAGTTAAGTGTCCAACTGTGCATTTTCCATCTGATGTTGCACGCTTTTTCATTTTTTTTCAACTATGTCTTCCACACGGTGCACTATCATAGTCCCAACTACATTAAACCAATTGAAGAAACGTGTGTCTTCAATCGAGTCTATATAGTTTAGTAGGACCTTTGGAAAGTAGAAGTTTGTTTCAGGAAATAGGAATGTACAAAACATCAATGATATTAGGCATCTTATGTACATTCTCACTGATTGATCATCTTCTTGACTTCTTAAAGAATCAAGCATGTCACAAATATTGTGATGATTTAGTAACATGCTTGACTGACAAAATATCTTCTCGAATAAACTTGGCCATTCAAATGAAAATCCCTTTAGATGTATTGGAAATCTAGATGTTGGCAATCCCAAAATCAAACCTATGTCACTATCTGAGAATTTGAGTTCATTCTCTCCAAACTCGAAAACCCGATCCCCTTGATATCTTTGAACAGTAAAGTCCAAAACTTGATAATTTATATCAAGTTTTGTAATAGATACTATCCTTGAGAAAGCGGACTTATCAATCAAATCTTTATGCATTCCAGACAACTTGTTGTTACCAAGATACGTGACAAATTGTTTTATGTAACAACGATGTTGGACACAATATCTTCCTGCAATATTGGAAGATAAGATCAGTTAAGATTATTCAATTAAATAGAATCGGTTCACAACTAATTTTGTAATGCTATGTTAACTTACCCGGTATTGTTTCCATGTTTACATTATCTTTTATTATACCAAGCTTCAAACTTGATTTCAAATTTGATGCTTTTTCTACATTGCACAATTTTATTGTCAATACTAAGTTTAAATAATCCTTAATACAATATTGGGACTTGATATGATTGCTTACCAGTGGAAACTTCATTCGTTTTTTCAAGTTCAAAGCTAGTATCTGCATAGAAATATTTTCTTAATATATAATTCAATTAGTATCTAATTATTTTAGAATATATAACAAACATACCACTTGCGGATTCGAATGTTGGTTTTTTGACATTGTCTTGATTTCGTCTCTTGTATGAAAACTCAAATGCTTTTCCTTGATCCATCTGCAAAAGATATAAATACAAAACAAATTGTTATAATATATAGCTTATAGCCTACAGTAAGTCAATGACTAGCATAAGTAACAAGTGATATTCTGTGATATCTAACTCAAGAAGTAATATTTGTATTGACATTAGTAAACTAAATTATTATATTACTAAGTCACTAAGTTGCAGAAGTAACAAAATGCAACATAATAGTATTAGTTATTATGTGATATATAAGTAAGATGGTTATATACATGTTATATACATAAGTAATATTAAGAATGTGACAAGTAATATATTTCAGAAGAATCGTAATATTCAAAACTAGCTTTAATAACTTATTTTACTAAAAACGTATGAAGTAATTTTCGTATTAAGAACAGTAACTTTCTTGATCGTATCAGTAAGTCATTAAGTAGAATAAGTAACAAGTGAATATATAATCTGATTATGTATGATTAACGCCCGCTGGTAAGTTTCTAAGTAGCATAATTACCCTATTAAGTCGCAAAGTAAATAATTGTTATAGATTACATAAGTAAGTCAGATAGATTTCATGCATGTAGGTATTGTAATCATCCGCAAGTTCACAATATACATGCAGGTAGTATAATCATTCGCAAGTGTTCAATTTAAAAATAAATGTCGATAACGTAACCCTAATCGGTACACTTCCTTAAAACGCCGTATAGAAATGCGAGCTAGCATTCAAATGGAGAATGAGTTATTGGTACAGGATTTCATACCGTGTCTAATCTCCTTTGAGCCATCAAATGCAAGCCAAATGAATTTCTTCTCCGCTCCGTCCGCGAACCAAACGCGTTCACCAGAGGTAAGGTTCTTTTGAATGTAACCCTAACAAGTAACTTTTGATAAGGCGGTATAAAGTAACATTTTGTAAACATATCTTTAAAATTAACTATAGTAATATTATATTTTGGACAAGTAACTTTCATATATAGCATAAGTAAGAAATAGCAATAGGTTGGTATGAGTAACATTCTAATTATAAATCTACCTTCAGTAACTTTACTTGAACTATCTGTAAATTATCAATAAATATTAGTAATATATGAACGAAAGTTGTATAAGTAAGAAATATAGTACTAACAGTAACACATAGTAAAACGATACGTAACTTCAGAAGCTTTCAAAGGTAATTCGATGTGTTCAAAATGAAACTAGTAGTTTATTCACTTACCATCGGTAACTTTAAAGGATGTATTAGTAACTTCTTAATAATCACATGTAACATAACAATAAAGGTATGCATCAGTAATTTTCTTTTATTTATCAGTAACTTTCTTTTATATGTCAGTAACTTTTACATGCTCATTAGTATTTAAAAGATACGGATGTGTTGATATTTACCAATGATGTGTAAGATATGTAAAAAATATAGTACTAACAGTAACACATAATTAAACGATACGTAACTTAAGAAACTTTCAAAGGTAATTCGATCTGTTCAAAATGCAACTAGTAGTTTATTCACTTACCATCAGTAACTTTAAATTATGTATATGTACCTTCTTAATAATCAAATGTAAGATAACATAAAGATATGCATCAGTAATTTTCTTTTATTTGTCAGTAACTTTCCTTTAAATGTCAGTAACTTTTACATAATCATTAGTATTTAAAAGCTTTGTAATGTCGTATCTTTCAAAAGTATTTAAAAGAATTGTATGAGTAACATTATAATAATAATTCGATGTTCAGTAACATTATTTGAATTATCAGTAACTTTTCATCAAAATTTAATAATATATTATTCGAAATTTGTATACGTAAGAAATATGGACCTAACAGTATCAATTAATAGAACGATTCGTAACTCCTGAGCCTCAAAAAGTATTTCGATGAATTCAAAAAATTAAAAATCGCTTCTTAAGAATTATAGTATTTGTTTATGTAATTCTAATTTATTGCAAACACATACTAAGCGAGTCTCAGATATAAAAATTTCCAGTTTCGTAGAAATCAAAACAATATTTCAATTTTTACACATAATTTAAATGTAGTAACAGAATTCATATGCTGGAACTTGTAGATGTAATGTTAATAAACATAAAAACTTACTGATTCTCGATCCAAAAGCGCCTTCAATCGATCTTCAAAGAGGAATGAGAATAGCGTTTGTCTTTGTTTGATCGACGTATGCGGAAGGAAGAAACCCTAATTGTTTTTTTGGTAATTAATCGATTAGTAACTACGTTCAAAAAAAGAAATTAACGTCCTTTTTTTCGCACGAGCGGTTATGGAAACCAGAACGTGCCATATTTAACATTAAATTATAATTAATTTTAGCCACACGATCAATATCCAACGTCTGTTATTGGGTGCTTATTAAAACCTAAATGGGCACACGGCCCTCTAGATAAGCCCTATATATATATATATATATGATTTTCTCTCCTCACTCCCATTTCTAGAAACATGGCCCCCTTCACGAGCTCTCTTTCTCATTCTCCCATCCCCTCACACGACTTCTACATTCTCGCTATTACTCGACGCACGTGTCTGCCCTCCCCGTCCAACTAAAAAAATATCTCTCCCTCTCTTAATAGTCTCTATCTCAAGTTGTCATCCCCTTGATCTTTTTATATAGTTATCCTCTCCTCATCTGATTGAGAAATTCCTTCTCTCTCCCTTGCTACAGTTGTCCTCTTTTTTCTTTCATTTTGTAAACAAGAGGTTGATATAGGCCCCCTCTCTCCTAATATTCTTTCTTCAATGGTGGTCCCCTTCCTCTTTGGTAAGCATGTGGCCAGCTCTTTCTTTCTTGCAATGCATTTTCCATTCTATTTATATCTCAATCGCCAGTAGGGAGGCCTTCTCTGCTCTTCTTGTGTAGTTGATCTTGTTGGGAATAAATCGTTATCATTTTCGCTCCGATACCAGTTGTTGGAGATGAACACTTGCATACGGATGCAAATGCACAATCAACCACTACAACAGAAGCACAGGAATAAGAAGAATAAGACCACTATATGAAGGTGATCAACCACCTTTTGCAACCACCGGAGAAGAAAATCACTAAGAAGTAGAATTGATACAATTCTCTATGTTGCCTTTCTCTCTCGTCTCTTCTCTTTCTCTCTCTTTTTCTCTTGTGATATTCTCTTGTTGTGGTATGGAGGCGACGCCCACGTCCTCTTATATATACACATACACACACATATCAATTACATACCCATAGTCCTAATCCTATTAGGATTAAACAAAGAATATAAATGAATAATTATTAGGATTAAGAACCCACTTCCTTTAGGATTCCCAGTACTAAAATGTCACATATTCTTAACAAACTCCCCTTGAATTGAATTCCATAGTGATATCCATGTCGTCTTGAGTCTATACCGGGACATCCGATGTAGGCTTCGTTAGCAGAAACTCACCGCCTCTAGTGACGCATATGTCGATGAGTGCCCTTGATGTGCCATTTCTCGGATACGCTCATACAACTCGGTATTGTGCCTCATAACATGGTACCACAAATCTATTGTGACTAGAGATTTTGTCGTTATTCTCTTGTAAAATAAATCACAATATTTTCTCCTTATCACGTACTTCTGTAGTAGAGATGCTGATAATCTGCCGCTCTCTCATCATACTGCTCGTCCTGGAAATAACTGGAGCCCCATAACTTTTCATGACCCTTCCCTCGAGCATGTACACCATGTTCGGCATCCTCGTCCCGCGCGTTACCATTTGTGCTCCCTTCTTGCTCTGAAAACACTCCCTTCAACAGGGATTCGATTTCCTCATAACTCGATCGTTCCTAATGAAATCATATTCTTCTTGCTGTGAGAATGTGCCTGAAACCTGTCAAAGTTCGTACTACTCCATCAAGCATTGAAATTTCACTAATCCAATCTCCTTGATATGGTGAACCTCTGCACCTCCCATCTTGACAATGCCATTATATATGTATTGGACTGCTCATTGGATGAGCACATGTGATCTAAATATGTCAAATCCAGAAGCCATCCTGAATCTTCCCTCGTCTCCCTAGATCATGCTATCAAGTATCCTTCGCAAACTGTAGTTGAGTTCTCTTGGTTGGATTCAATATTACCGACCTTCTTCTTTCCTTTCTCCTTCTCACATCACGGACAACCAATTATTTTGTGACCCTCCTTATCAAAATAAAAGCATTTGATTAGACATCACGACTTGGATTGACTTCTGAACAATCTATGCATTGCTCTTGAACGTCTATCATTGGTTGCAAACACATGACCTTCATCATTCTTTGCTTAATCTATCACCCTCCGTTGAGACTCATTCATATCAACGAAGCAACTGTCTCATCCAATGTGATGGTTTCCTTACCGTAGAATAACATCGTCACAATATGATTGTAGGAAGATGGAAGGGAACTCAACAAGATCAATGCCCTATCATATGTCAGAATCTTATCGTATTTAGAATCAGCAACATCGTATACCTCTCGTCGAATTAAGCTTGTATACCAGTTGTTGAGAACAAATCGATATCGTTTTCACTATGATACCAGTTTTTGTAGATGAACCCCCGGACACGGATGCAGATGTGCAATCGATGACTACCACGGAAGCACGTGAAGCATGGGCATACGACCATCATAAGACGGAGATAGGTCACATCTCGCGAACACCAGAAAAGAAAATTACTAAGAAGTAGAATGAATACAACTCTCATTTCCCTCGTTCTCTTCCTTCTCCTCTCCCTCTCTTTTTCTCTTATGGTATTCTCTTGTTGTGATATGGAGGCAATGACTCCATCCCGCTCTATATAGGCTAATTACAAACTCATGGCCCTATTCCTTTTAGGACTATACAAAAACTACAACTCAATTATTATTAGGATTAAGAGTTCCATTCCTTTGGGAATCCCAATTCTAAAATAACTCATATTACTAACAGATTAATCGTAGAGATGCCTTCTCCAATCTCCCCACGGCGGCGATTCATTGAAGTTATATTTGTGTTCTCTCTCCATCTCAGCGATAAGATGCTTCATATTGTAGTTGATGATCGTGAGGCCTCTAACCTCATATGCCATCTCAGCGATTGAACACACAAATAAGCAGGAATAAAGATGGGGAATAAGGTAAATAAGGTTAACTTTTGTCTAGCGTATATACACCCGGAGTTTCAAAATGTACTGTTCACTTCACCTCTGCGATCATCCCAACAAGGTCTTCTCCCTTTTTTCGTGTTAGCGATTGATTGCAACGATACTTGCTCCATCATCTCCATATCAATGATCGATCATGTAGATGTTTCCTTTACTCCATCTCGATGATCAGAAACTTCGGCCTCATCCGGTGGCAATGAGGTCTTTAGCCTCACATGTTTCCCATCTCACATTACTGCATGTTTTTGTTTTTAGATATATTTTCTTCAAACTTTTATGTTTATTTTTTTTTAGTTTAAAGAAAGTAGGAATTTTGATTTTTTAGAAGATTGATCATAATTTTTAAACTCTGTTCATCAATAATTAAACTTTTAGTTATATTTTGATAGGTTAAGCAAATTGAGCTCAATATGAGACAACATCAATGGCTAAAGTCGCTTAAGTATGATTGACTCGTCTCTTACCATCATAGTAAGGAGAATGTTGTGGTAGATGCATTGAACGTGAGGTCTCCCACATATACCATATCTTCATTGCATAGCGCATAGCAACAATGATCGTGCATAACCCCATGGTAGATTCAAATCTCTACAAACCAGAGTAGTAAGTTTCTCATGCAAACTAAGAGAGAAAAGATGAAACTTACAAGAGAAAGAAGGTAGGGTTGTACTATTTCATAATCATCTCTTATGTGGCTGCAAAAGATTTCCTATCACCCTTATGTTTTGCATCTTCTTCTAAGTACTTTAAGATGGTTATTCGTGTGTTCAACATTCATATAAACAATATGGACACATCAAAACCAACAAAGGACTTAGCCAATACTAAGGGGGTGTTTGGATAGTGGGTTTAGGTGGGTTAAACTGGTTGCAGGTAACCCATTTTTGGGTTTTGGTGTTTGGATAGAGGGTTAAACTGAGGGTGGGTTAGAAGTAGGTTTGGGGTGATGTGATTGTATTGGAGTTTGAAAAAGTGAGTAGTTATTGTGATGTGATTGTATTGGAGTTTGAAAAAGTGAGTAGTTATTGTGATGTGATTGTATTGGAGTTTGAAAAAGTGAGTAGAAGTGGAGTAGTTTATATTTTTTATATGATATGATGGTATAATATATTATTTTTTGATAGGATTGATGATGTAAAAATTATTTTTTTAATTTTTAAAAAAAGGAATAAAGTGGGGCCCACGTGGAGGGAGAAAATAAGGGGTGGGAGAGTTAAACCACCCCGAGGGTGGTTTAACCCGGTATCCGAACATGGCCTAAGTATTTGCTAAATGGGCTCGCGTCCAACATCTGTCAACACATTCTTTTTCCTTGGTCCTTTTTTACCTGCTGAGGGTGGAAGAGGTCTTTCTACAGGAGCACTCCTATCTGTCTAATAAACCTTTTATCTCTATTAAATTGAACCTAGCTGCATGACTGCTACTGTGTACATTTCACATGTACACCGCAAAATAACTAGTTCCAAGTGGATATGAGAAAATTATAACCATGTTGGTCTAGTGCATATCCACCGAGGCTAGAAATGCAACCTGCAGATCGTGCAGATTAGACACAGCATCCACAAAACCAAAAAAAATGGCTAGCAGGAGCGAGAAGAGGCTGCGTTACTTTAATACTGGATGATCAGGCAATTTAAGTTGCTGCAACACGAGATGAACCAAACCATCACTCAGATCAGTCGCTATCGTCATGCTGATTCAAACAAACACATGAGCAAAAATCTGCATTGCGAATGTAACCTGCAAGCATGCCATCCAAGTTCATATTCAGAGCACGCAATATACTCGAGGAAGATTGATAATCACCAAAATTAGCAACCAAATGAGTGTGCAGAATGGCAAATTTTGAACAGGAGTTTTCTTACTACTTTTCACCCACCAGATGTACCCCCACCATTACATCTTATACCAGAAAAATGACCGTTCAGAAGTAACAACATTGGTCCCCAAAACAAATGCCTGGGAGTAAAAGAAAATTAGTAAAGTGACAATCTAGACTTCAAAACCAATGTAGACGAATAAATATGAATATGTCATGACCACCAGGCACCAACAACTAGAGTTACTGCCAATATAGAATATTATTCGCTCGTTTATTAGTCAAAGGTGTCCGCGAAATCAATTGTGGGAACCATCAAGGCCCAAGCTTGCGGTCATCCACTTGCAAACATCGTCCATTTCCTCGGGGATCGTGTAGTGACCCATCCTGCAGTTTCAAAGCAAACAATCATCCAACCTATGCAGATGAAATATTTCACAAGATTGTAAAAACTATTGGATACCCGCTGTATGACTTGAAAGTTGCGTTTGTGAATCCGGTGGATCTCAAGACATCAGCAGACTTCTCTCCATGCTTGTATGCTACCACATCATCTCCTGAAAGTGAGAAGTTTGGCGCAACTATTAGATTGTTAATTCGACACAACTTTTTGTTTAACGTATGCATTTCTGAAGTGGCATAATAAAGGAGGTTGCAATTTCTCAATAAATAGGAAATATTAAATGTATTAGGAGCTTATTAAAGAACAATGTCTTTTTAAAAATAGGACTAAGTTAATCTGTGTTTAGTATAGGCCAGCATGCATTTAAATAGTTGCGAAGGGCTTAACTGACAAGTGAGCATGGACACATGCAAATTGTTCTAGAGTAGGTATTCAATTCATGATTTATTGATTGTTTAATGCACAAGATATGCAAATATTATATCTACAGAATGTGAAAAAATAGAATGAGATTTGAATGCTACGTATGTATGTAAAACAAAGAAAAAACTAAGGTGTGGATCTGGAAATGCGACAAAAACACTTCCTGAGAAGGATCCTCAAAAATACCATAGGATTTCTTCTTTAAAACAACAGCAGTTGGCGTGAGTTTGTTTGGCATTCTATTGCTATTCATCAGTTTTCTACTGTGCATAAATCATATGTTGCCCGTAGTCATGGAATATTGCACTTCATTTATTTTCAACTAATTTTAAGATCAAGAATTCGGTATTCCACAGCACGGTGATTCCAGATTGTATGAGATACTTTCTGCCTGAGTTACAAGTTTGAGCATAATAATCATCTCGTGATTCTACCTGCATAATATTTTCAAGCCTGAGAACCAATTTGAGCTTGGTGATAACATAGAGGAAAAACTGACAGGTGATTTAGCATGGGCATTGGGGAAACACACGGGAAAGGAAGGTTTTCAACTTTGTAGAAAAAATAAGTATAGAATGCAAGTTCACTAAGGGTGCATTTGGTACGCGGGTTAGGGTGGGTTAAACTGGTAGGGGGTAACCCGTTTTTGTGTTTTGGTGTTTACATAGAGGGTTAAACTGGGGGTGGATTTATTGTGATATGATTGTATTGAAGTTTGGAAAAGTGTGTAGTTATTGTGATGTGATTGTATTGAAGTTTGAAAAACTGAGTAGAAGTTGAGTAGTTTATAATTTTTAGATGATATGATGGTATGATATATTATTTTTTGATGAAATAGATGAAAGAAAAGTAATTTATTTAATATTTAAATAAAGAATAGATAGTGGATCCCATAAGAAAGAGAAAATGGTGGTTTTGGGGGGTAAACCCCCAACCGAACGTGCACTAAGGGAGGAGATGCAGATGAGATGGGATAAACTTAAGGAAGATGGACAACTTTTTCACAAGATAACTGAAATTGGCAGACGAATCTCATAAAAACGGGTGCAACAGAGGACTGATTCTTGTGTTCTTTGTGTTGACGCATATGCTTTATTTGTACCGTTTTGTTATTTTATTTTCTTGCCATTCTCTTTATGTAATTTACCCATAGGCTACTATCCTATATAAGAGAGCCTAGGGCTATGGAATAGACGATCTCTTTCACGTTTCCCAACATGGTATCAGAGCGACGGTCCTAGACCGGAGTTCTCGAAACCTAAACCTAACCCTAACCCCACCCGCCGGCCTCTCTCTTCTCTCTCTCTCTCGAATCGGCGCCGCCTAGCCGATCGGCGACGCACCTCGCCCTCGCACGCCCTCGCCTGCGCATCGCCTGGGCCTGCGCATCGCCTGTGCATTGCCTGGGTCCCCTTGCGCCTCGCGCTGCTCGCGCCTGTGCGCATAGGCCCCCTTCGCGCCTGTGCATCATCGTGCGCATCGTGCGCATAGGCTCCCTTCGCGCTGCTCGCGCCTGTGCGCATAGGCGTGAGATCCTCCAGTCGAAACAGTGCAGTGCGTGCGTGTTTCTAACACGTACGTGCGTGCCCTAAGTCTCAAAACACTAGGGCACAGCACCAGATCTACATGAGGTTAGTTGCTTGAGGTCTACACAAGCAACTAATCTCGTCCATGTCAGTGTAGACAAAGATTATCTTCTCTCGGTCACTCCAATCTTCCGTCTCAAGTATGTCAGAAAGCAAGGCAGATATCCCATCTATGGGCGCATTTCGTGGTCCAGCGCCAATTGTCAAGATGGATGGTACGAACTATGAACTGTGGGCAATGCAGTTCATGAGTATGATGAAGTCTACGGGTAAGAAGCATATTCTTACCGAACCCGAGCCTGCAGAGAAGATTGGAGTTCATGCCTCATGGGAGGCTGATGATGCTTATGCCAAGGTGTGGCTATCTGGCACATTGGCTATTGAGATCGCCAATGACATTCTACATCAACCCACAGCCAAAGACATGTGGGATATCCTAGCAGCGACATATTCTCAGGCGAAGAATGAGACCAAGATCCTGCAACTACAACATGATATATTCACAATCAAGCAGAATGGCCGCCCATTACATTCTCTCTACACATCTTTGAGAGGAATGTTTGAGAAGCTCCATAGCTTCATGCCTCTTACCGCCACACCAGAACAGCAGAAGACATACAGGAATGCGACGATGGTGGGTGTTTTTCTCGCTGCACTCGATCCAGAGTATGAGGCAGCACGTTCACAGATTTTGGCGGACTCGACTATTCCTCCCATGGAGGAAGCTTTTCACAGATTGAGCAGGATTACTGTACCTTCAGCAGCCACTAGTCAGAATCCCTCAGCCATGGCAGTCAACAGAGGCCGTGGTTCTCAATGCCAGGGCCGTGGACGTATTCCCCGTGGAAGGGGGGGGCGCACTAGGCCAACATGCTCATATTGTCACAGAGTCGGCCATACTGAAGACACATGCTACTCAAAGCATGGATTTCCTGCATCTGCACGAGCTGCTGAGCAGATAGAGCCCCCGTCTGCATCTACACTGGATCAACGATTTGATGATCTGGTTGCCCGTCTTAGGGGTATTATACCATCACCTGGCCCAGCACCGCCGACAGACAATCATACTGATGCCGCTGCTTCTGCCTCTACGAGTACTTCAGGTAGTACACTTGCTTTTCACAGTAGTAGATCAGATACATTGCCGTGGATCATGGACTCGGGCGCTACACATCACCTATGTGGCGACCAGAGTCTACTTACAGGATATACTCAGATTCCTCCAGGACGGACAGTAGTGATTGCTAATGGCACTCATTCCCCTATCACGGGTCAGGGGGAGATTAGACTGACATCCTCGATGCAGCTCAAGAATGTTTTGCATGCACCGCATTTTTCCATGAATCTGTTGTCGATTAGTCAGATTACGAAGGATCTCCATTGTCGAGCTATTTTTGATTCATCTTCTTTGATTTTTCAGGACATCCGTACGGGCAACGTGATTGGTCATGGCTATGAGCAAGGAGGCCTTTACCGTTTGAACCAGACCCCGTTTGCCGGAATCACAGCCTCTCCCGCAGAACAAGTATCTCCTCTCCTGTGGCATCTGCGCTTCGGTCATTTACCGCTTCAGAAGTTGCGTCTAGTCCTACCCTATAGTCTGTCTCACACAATTGTTCAGTGTGAGGCGTGTCAGTTGGGAAAACATCACAGGTCTTCTTTTCCCAGTAGTCAAGGTCGGAGTACTAACTCCAAGTTTGAGTTGTTTCATGTCGACGTCTGGGGTCCGAGTCGTGTTCCCGATCATCAGGGGCACAGGTTTTATATTGTATTTGTGGATGATTTTTCTAGAGCATCATGGGTATTTCTAATGAAAAATAAGTCTGAGGCTGGAGATATTATTATTCACTTTCTAAATGAGATTCAGAATGTCTTTTCCACAACGGTCAAAATTATGAGAACTGACAATGCCTTAGAGTTGTGCACCAACAATCTAGCCAAATACTGCTCCTCAAAAGGGATTGTTCACCAAACCTCCTGTGCTCATACGTCTCAACAAAATGGGGTTGCAGAAAGAAAACACCGTCATCTTCTTGACGTTACAAGGTCTCTTCTCATTCAGAGTCATGTCCCGTATACCTACTGGGGTGATGCAGTTCTTACTGCATGTTATCTTATAAATCGTATGCCCTCATCTGTCTTGAATGAACAGGTTCCTTTCTCACTTATATATCCTGACAAGGAGCTGTTCACTCTTACCCCTCGTGTCTTTGGGTCTGTCGCTTTTGTCCATCAGTTGTCGCCCGGTTCTGACAAGCTCTCTCCTAGGGCTGTCAAGTGTGTTTTTGTGGGGTACTCCAGAACTCAAAAGGGGTACAAGTGTTTTGATCCAGTGCGTCGGCGGTATATGATCAGTGCAGATGTTACATTCTTTGAATCTATCATGTATTTTTCAGAATCCGGGAACATGCAGCCACCACCATTGTCTCCTGATACCGTATTCATGGCACCACCAACATCACAGCAGTCACCACCAATATCACAGCCGTCACCTCCAGTACCACCACCACCGCCGCCGCCACCGCCACCAATAATATCCCCGTTACCATTCCATTACACCCGACGGCCGAATCAAGCTCATGGCCCTGACCAGTCAACTAGCTCGCCTATGGTATGTAATGAAAATATTAATGTTGATGGATCTGACGACATTTCTCAGCAGGATGCAGTACAGGAGCAGGGTGCTACTACAGAGGATCTGGATGTCCCAATCGCTCTACGAAAGCAGAAGAGAAGCTGTGCCAAGTATCCAGTATCAGCTGCGGTATCGTTTGAGAGGCTATCTGGACCATTCAGGACGTTTGCATTGGCACTCTCAGCTACAGATATTCCACGGAACCACCATGAGGCTTTGCAGGAT
This sequence comes from Ottelia alismoides, assembly GCA_037367405.1. Classification (NCBI taxonomy): domain Eukaryota; kingdom Viridiplantae; phylum Streptophyta; class Magnoliopsida; order Alismatales; family Hydrocharitaceae; genus Ottelia; species Ottelia alismoides. The sequence goes on from JAZKJV010001055.1 coordinate 212,551, forward strand.
TCTAGATGGCGACTAGCAATGGAGGAAGAGATGGCGGCTCTTCAGTCTCGAGGTACATGGAGCTTGGTTACCATACCTCCAGATGTCACCCCAGTGAGTTGCAGATGGGTGTTTACAGTGAAACATAATGCAGATGGCTCTATTGACAGGTACAAGGCACGCTTAGTTGCAAGAGGATTCACACAGACATATGGGGTAGATTACCTTGACACGTTCTCCCCTGTAGCTCGTCATTCCACTCTGCGGATACTCTTATCAGTTGCAGTTACTAGAGACTGGCCGCTCTACCAACTGGATGTGAAGAATGCTTTTCTGTATGGTGATCTGCAAGAGGAAGTCTATATGCAACAGCCACCAGGTTTTGCTGTTGAGGGGGAGTGTTCCAAGGTTTGCAGATTACATAAGGCCATCTACGGCCTTAAGCAGAGCCCCAGAGCATGGTTCCAGAAGCTGTCAGACCTCTTTGAGAAATAAGGATATAAACGCTCCAATGCTGATCATTCCTTGTTCGTGCAGAAGACGGCGAGAGGTATTACTGTAATCATGGTTTATGTTGATGATATCTTGATTACAGGTGATGATGACCAAGGCATTAAGCAGGCAAAAGAAAAGCTGGGGACTGAGTTTGTCACCAAGGACTTGGGAGTCCTTAGATATTTTCTGGGGCTGGAATTTGCTAGAAATCCACATGGGTTAGTCATGACACAGAGGAAGTATGTCACAGATCTACTGAATGAGACAGGTATGCTAGGATGTCGGCCTGCTACGACACCAATGGATCCTAGCATGAAGTTGTATGATGATGACACAGAAGAGGTCGACAAGCGAAGGTACAGAGAACTGGTAGGCAAATTACTGTATGTCACGATCACTAGACCTGATATATCGTTTGCAGTGAGTCGTGTGAGCCAGTTCATGGAGCAACCACGTCAGGTCCATATGGATGCAATACACATGATTCTGAGATATTTAAAATCATCTCCAGGTGCAGGCTTGCTATTTAAGAAAGGAAAGGAGATTTCTATCACAGCATGTGCGGATGCAGACTACGCAGGATGCCCCAAGGACAGGAAGTCAACATCAGGGTTTGCAGTCTATGTTGGAGATGCTATAGTTTCGTGGAAGAGCAAGAAGCAGACAGTAGTAGCCAGATCCAGTGCTGAATCAGAATATAGGGCTATGGCCCAGGCTACCACAGAAATGATGTGGGTGAAATCCTTACTTGCAGATCTATGCCTTGACATACCTCTTCCTATGATGTTGGAATGTGACAATCAGGCCGCCTTATTCATTGCAAATAACCCAGCATTTCATGAAAGGACCAAGCATATTGAGGTCGACTGTCATTACATACGTGACATGATTCAGAAGGGGTTCATTGCTACATCTCACGTCACATCAGAGAATCAGACTGCTGATATCTTCACCAAGGCACTACTTAGAGGCCCATTCCAGAAGTGCGCGTCCAAGCTGAGCATGATTGATATCTATGCTCCATCTTGAGGGGGAGTGTTGACGCATATGCTTTATTTGTACCGTTTTGTTATTTTATTTTCTTGCCATTCTCTTTATGTAATTTACCCATAGGCTACTATCCTATATAAGAGAGCCTAGGGCTATGGAATAGACGATCTCTTTCACGTTTCCCAACACTTTGTGGCAATCAAAATTCAAAATGCATTTAAAACTGAACTGAATCACCAAAAAATAGCAATGAGAACCCTAGAGACAACTTTTATAAATGGAACCCTAGAGGCAGCATCTATTTGATTTACCATGTTGATTGTGCTTTAGGGCCAATGTCCAACATCCCAAGATACATCCCTTAGAAGAACCAACCCAGAGTAGAGGGTGAAGCATCTATATGCTAACAATCATAATCGTCCAACGCACTTCCCAAGGGGTAAATCATGGCACTCATTCCTCAAGGGAGGAATGTTCATGTCGTAGATGATGAGAATTACCAAGATTCCTGAGTATGAGATTTCTTCAGCAATTGGAAGAATCTTAGCTGGAGAACAAGAACATTCACAGACTTCCTTCAGTTTGACATCTATCCATTTCAACCAACCCACAGAAATTGTATCGTCAGCCTCAACATTTAAAGGAGACGGAAGATCCATCTCAAACTAACAAATCTCAATTGTATCAGCAAATTCACCAAGGAACCAATGATCAGAGTTAACGAAATTCTATTCTTCATCCACCCAATAATGCAAGTGTTTGACGGGTTACGCCCCATGACATACAGTAAACATAAACTTGGTAGCTCTAATTAGATATGTAATGAAGAAGGATATACAGATCAAGAATACCAATGCTCAACTAATGGTTTTCCAGAAAAAAAAGTTAATATATCAATACATATTCAATAAAGAAAGGAAAAAATAACTGTATTATCATAGCAAGATCCTTAGTCAACCTGCATGTGCATATATAACAAACCCAAAATGATCCAAGGAAAGAAAAATAGAAACTTGATGGGTGTTTATTGTCCGCAACCCTGGCAGAAATACATGTGCGACTAGTGTGACCCAGTGATCAACTTGTGAGATCTTCTTCGACATTTTTATAAGGCAACCAAGAATCTACTTAGTCAACCCCACAGTTCACCAACAGAAACACGGTATCTTTGTGAAACATGATGTATCATAAGTTTAATGTTGTCAAGAAAAATATTGTATTCGAATGAGAAGTATTAGATTACTTGCCTTTTTTAACATACTAAAAATAAAAATTAAAAAAACATCTTTATTCCATAATTGAAAAAGTAATTGAACCAGTAATCAGAAACTATAAATTCACCAACTTCAAATGAACAAGCGTTCCCAAAGAGCATGAAACTGACCTTCAGCCAATACTAAGCCTTATCACTCATGGTGGTTACCTACAGTGCAGAAAGTTTATCTGAGGAGCAATATTACAGGTTCACAGTGATTATTACTAATACTAATTATAAAAGTCAATTGCTTTCATTGATTAAATTAGCATTGTCACAGTCCTGGCTAGTCACGGAACCTTGCAAATGTATACTAAACAAAAGAAGTATCTTACCAAGTCAAATATACCACGTTGAACCGATGATTAGACTGTTGACAACACCACTGCACACCACCACCCTTATTTTTTCCCAATCCAGTTTCTCTTTTCTCTAGCCATAAAAGTGCAGTTATGTCAACAGAGATAGGATGACCATCCTACTAGAATGTTCTATTAACTCAAAGAGCACCAGCCTCTTCAAGTTGAATAAGTATACTCGAATTATGTACAACCGGGCATATTAGCCAACATGATTACATCCTAACAAGTCAATTTCATGAATCTTGAGACATGATGGATTCCATAAGAGATGTATAATATTATATTGTTAATGTCACGGCTCATAGACCTATCAGCTTCCAAAGATTTATTTCTTTAAAGAAATCTTCCAAAATCGTGCTTTTGTAAGAAAACCAAGCATAAAGTATGCTTGCGGAACAATCAGAACAAGCATATTTTATCTTGAGGATTATATGTATTCTGTAAAATCCACAGTAAAAAGCATGATGTATAAGAACATGAATCGCAAGACAACTAAGTGTTGAGATTGTGTAATGAGTATCTTTAGAAGTTTATAAAAAAAAACCTTTTCCATGGCAAAGTAAAAGTGGCAGAGATGCAGAGCGGCGTCTAGTCTCTTCAGACTCTTCCACCTTATTCTGCAGGGTCCTGGAGTAAAATCATGTTTATAATTGACTTTAAAAAAAACAGAGGAAAGTCAAGCAGTCACGTTAAAAAATTAAAAGAAACACACCTTGAACACGGAAGCCATCCACTCAGACCAACAGCTGCCCTAATACTGACAGGGTAAGGGTTTCCATTACCATATTTTCCATGAACACAGCATGTAGCAGAATAAAGGGCACTTGCAGCACCCATACTGAATCCACCAACACCAAGCTTTACTGTTGTAAAATGTAAAGAAATTTGAGTTGCTGTTGTACATATAACTTTTTTAATAACTATCAAAATAGCACAAATTATTTGATATAGATGTAAATATCAAGATAGACATCCAGACATATAATCTCATGAGAAACAAACATTTATAAATTATTCTACAAACAAAAAGACTAAATCATCTCGAGTAAATATTTTACCCAATAAAAGTGACACTAAAGGCTAAGTGCCAGCATGTTAACACATTGGCCAAACCACAACAACGGTCAAATTGTTTAAACATTGTATTCCCATGATAGATTTGTTTGAAGGTGAGGAATCTGTGCAACCAAACCCCATTGAACAATGGAAAAGAATTGTAAACTAAGAGAGCCCCTCACTAAGGTCGACGTCATGGCTGTTTAATGAAAAGCTATGTCATCGGTGTTTACAATACATTAAGCTACTTCTATCGAATATTACAACAAGAATAAAGGAAGAATGCTCCATGTTATAGTTACAATAACTTATGTAGGCTTCTCCGTATCATACAAAAAAAATGTATGCTTCTCTGCATTTCTTTATAACCCCCCTTATAATGCATATACACAGTCATCTATATCGCGATATATCGGTGATATATCGCTGTATCGACGAGATGTGGGTACCGATATTCATATAGATATCCTTTTCCGGGATATCGGCTGATATCTCACGAGATATCGGCGATATATCGCCATATCAAGCCATATCGCTCGAAATTGAATGGTTTTAGTACAAAATTTCTCGAATATCGACCGATATCACCAATATTTCGCCAATATCTCACCGATATCTATATATCAATAATATTACCCTTGTAAGCTCGACTTCACTACTTATTTTGCAACTCCTAGTATTAAAACACATGTTAGAATCACTCGTCAAGAATACATCTCAGCTGTCAGCTCAGTCGTCAGCATTAACAGCTAGTGATTTGTGTGATATAATGTGTATTTGTGTGCCAAATAAATCTCATTCTCGCATATAAATGTGTATTTGTATGTTATTTATTGTTTTAATAACTAGGATGATCTTAATTCGGGGAAAAACGCTTGTTACGACATTTCCGACCAGGTAGACCAATACTATATCGATATTTCCTACCTTGTCGTCCACGAAACTCTTGGTTCTAAATCTCTCATGACTAGGTAACCTCTTTTACAATATTGCATTAATTTACATTTTTTTCATTTATTTTTGTGAATGGATAAATCTATATACCAAAGAACATTGTCTCATTAATCATTATGTACATTTTTTGAATCAAATGACTCATCTCGATGCCATTCATTGTCTTCCATGAATATAACAAGTGTTCTAAGTGTGCTTAACTTAGCTACCTTGATTTCAATTCCAATATTTATTAATCACCAATCAGCATTAACAACGATATGTTCGATATGATCGATATGTGCGATATAAGGGTCATAAATGACCTATATATGTGACCTAAGTGTATATTTGTAAGTTATTTAATGTTATAAGAACTTGGATAATTTAAATCCATTTCCAATATCTATAAGTCAACAATCAACATTAACACCGATATGTTAAATATGATCGATATGTGTGATATATGGGGTATAAATGACCGATATGTGTGATATAAGTGTGTATTTGCATGTTATTTGTTGTTTAAATATCTTGGATGATCTTAATTTCTGAAAATTGGTTTTTTTTTTGAGTTATTTCTAATATTTCCACCTATATCGTCGATATATCAGCGATATATCTTGATATATCCTTTTCCGAGCGGACCGATAAAATATCGATATTGATATTTCCTACCTTGCATATACACCATATAGGGTAAGATGGGGCTATACCCTAGGGGTCGCCAAGTTAGTTACCCCTTCCTTTTTTGTTATTTTTATGGTATTTTTTGTTGAAACTCGAGAAAATTTAAATCACCTAATATCAACATGTTCTCATTCAAAATTCAACTCAATTCGAGGATTCCATCTCATCCATCAAGCATATCAAACTTTAACGGTCTCAGAATTGCTGAAATTGACCCCCTCCAGATAGACGTGTTAGGAATATCTCTTTTTCACAAAATTTGAAACACATATTACTCTTATTAATCTGAGTTAATCCTTGTAAGTGTCATTAAAAAAATCTCAAAGAATAAAAGAAAGGCGGGGGCAACTGACTTGGCTAACCATGGGGGGTAGCCTATTTGACCCATATGTGTGTGGGATGGGGGGGAGGGGGAGGGGGGGATATGCACCCTGAGTTTCAGACGACATCCATGCACTCACCGACATCCATGCACTCACCCTTTTTATATTTTTTGGATTTTCTTGAAATGGGGATTTACATAAGAATAATAAGTGGAATATGTGTTTCAAATTCATGTAAAAATGTTCCTAACATATACATCTGGAAGTCGATCTTTATCTACCTAAAAAGGGTGTTGATTGGTGTGGAGAAGCTTCTCCTTATTACTATCTCGAATTTTATCTATCTAGTTATGACGAAGGACTTCTCCAATCAACTCCAAGGAGTTCTATACTCCATCATTGATGTTTCTAATACGGCTTTCATTACAGGAAGACAAATAAATGATGGTGTGGCCATTGCTTTGGAAATCATCACAGGTTGGAAGTGGAAGAAAATCAAGAGGTTTCATTGGAAAGTTGACTTTTCCAAAGCATATGATCGTGTGAGTCGGGTCTCATGTGGACATCTCCATCACGTCGTGGTTTCACGGATATGTATATTACTTGGATCAAGAGATGTAAGACAACATCTTGTTCGAAGCTGATGAATGGTTTGCAAGAGGGAGTCTTCTTCCAACCAAAGCGTTGGGTCAGGTAGGGATGCCCGTTGACTTCGGTGCTCTTTGTCGTGGAGGTTGACGCCTATGGAAGGCCGTATCGATATCGATATCGTTTCAGTCCGTCCGGAAATGGATATATCGACGATATATCAACGATATCGGTGGAGATGTCGAAAATGGCTCAAAACGCCAATTTTTTGGCATTTTTTTCAAAAATTAAGATCATCCAAGATATTAGAACAACAAATAACCTACAAATACACACTTATATCACACATATCGGTCATTTATAAACCATATATCGCACATATCGATCATTATATCGAACATATCGCTGTTAATGTTTATTCCTGACCTTTAGATATTGGAAATGGATTCCATTCAAGTTCTTATAACATTAAATAACTTACAAATATACACTTAGATGACACATATATATCATTTGTCACTATGATCCTTATATTGCACATATCAATTATATCGAAATATCGTTGGTACGGTTAGTTGTTGATCTATATATATTGAAAATGGAGTTCATCCAAGTTCTTAGATCACTAAGTAGCTTACAAATATACTCTTAGATCACACATATCGATCAATCTATGAAGCTTATATCGCATATATCGATCATTTTGAACATATCGATATTAATGTTTGACTCTTTGACTTATAGATATTTTGTTTTTGAAGAATTGACTTATAGATATTGGAAATCGATTTCATTCAAGGTTTACAACATGAATAACTTGTAAACATATACCAAGTTGAAGAACCATTGTATACACCCTCCTGTCACACCATACCCTACCAATACGGGGGTCTCGTTGCCCGGTCAGTAAGCCTGGGGGCTGGGGGGGCCCAGGTTGATCCCCCCTTGCGGGGGTGTGGGGGCAGCGCGCTCGACCCGAAACAAAATATATATAAACCATTGTATGTTTTAATACTAGGTGTAGCTAGATATATGTGTTTTAATACTAGGTGTTGAATCAATCTTCCATGAATAATAACATTGACATATAGAGATATCGGCGAAATATCGACGATATCGATCGATATCCGGGATTTTTTCTACTGAAACCAGTCATTTTTTATCGATATGAAGATATATCGTCGATATATCGGTGATATATCGCCGATATCCCTGTAAAAGAATATACTGGGTAATATCAAAACCCCTACCCTGTCGAAACCGATATATCGACGATATATCACCGATATATCGCTGATACGGCCTTCCATGGGAAGGCCGTATCGTTATCGATATCATTTCGATCCACCCGAAAATGGATATATCGGGATATATCACCAATATATCGACAAAATCGATGGAAATGCCAGAAATGGCTCAAAAAAGCCATTTTTGTCGTTTTTTCAGAAATTAAGATCATCCAAGATATTAAAACAACAAATAACCTATAAATACACACTTATGCCACAAATATCGATCATTTATAGCACATATGTCGCACATATCGGTCATATCGAACATATCATTGTTAATGTTTATTCCTGACCTATAGATATTGGAAATGGATTCCATTTAAGTTCTTATAATATTAAATAACTTACAAATATACATTTAAATGATACATATAGATCATTAATTAAGACTATGATCCTTATATTGCACATATCGGTCATATCGAACAT